>JAURVB010002164.1:0-21502 GCA_033002965.1 Piper betle
GCTACCGGGTCTGCAGCCCAGTGGCTCCTCAGTAGTGCCCTTCAGAGTGTTCTTGAGGAAGTATATGTTTGCTTTCAGATGAGAGTTTGCTCTCATAGCCAGTTTGTTATAGTTATTTTATTTTTCCGGACCAGTAACGCTTGTTACTGACGTTTTTCTTATATATATGTAGGTGATAAGCACGAGATGGATGCGCCAGCTTGGACGGAGGAGCAATGAGGTCTTGTGCACACACACATGTTAGATTTCTGAATGTTTAATATTGCATTATTATGTTATTATATTGTGAATGACATGATTAAATGTTTGATGCGTGACAATGACATGAAATGAAATGGTCAGAGTAGCGCAGCAAAAGTGGGGTTAGGACCCAAAGTTCAGAGAATGATGAATATAATAGATTAGAAGTATGTGTGAATGCTATCGTTGCTATACGTATATATGTGATATATTTGTATATATATTATTTTGACAGGGTGGACCCTAATTGCATTTTTAGGGAGACCCGGTCTGTTTTGATTTCAGAATTTGATCGTAACTGTAGTGGTGTGTATTTTGAATTGCTTGTCATTCATGTAGTACCATGTTAGGATTTTGTATATTTATTCATTCATGATGGATCGTATCTTCATCTTAAGACGCCGAGATTGGATCCACATGAGTTAGGTTCGGGTTAGCCGACCTAACCGGGGCCTGTAACATGCCGGTTTGGTTCACGAGCGTGAACCGGATTTGGGGTGCTACACAAATCCATTAGTCATTCTAAACCCATGTTTCCGTGTTGGCTTTCACAACAACTAGGGGTGTTAAACGAACGAGCGAGCCGAGTTTAACATGAGTTCGAACTCGGCACAAGGTCAAATATATTTACTTTGTCTAGTTTTGACAAGCTCGAAATCAGCTCGCTCTCGTGAGCTCGAAACCGGCTTGATTAATAGGTAAAAAAATCTCATTTAAAACTATATTTAGTATGGATTGAACCCACAACCTTCAAGTCTTGGATTTAAAGACTTACTATCTAAACTATCCCACTACCTTGTTATTATATTGGATATAAATATATATAAGTAGTTACAATTAAACTTATTAGTGTGTGTGTGTATATATACCACTTTTAGCAAGGTCAAATAATGTTTCTTTCTCAAAATTAAATCTGGATTATTCGATTACAAAGACGACCCAAATTTGATAAAAAAATTAAAAATTAAAAAATAAAAACCCACCACCACGACTATCATTTAGTATGTAGTTAATAATAATATTTATTTATGATTTTATATATATTTTGAGTAGACAAGTGATATTATATATATTATTATATTATTTTAGTAAGTCGAGTTTAAGTAGAGCTACGAGTCAATTTTGAGTTATAACCGAGTCGAATCGAACATTGCCTTGCTCAAACTTGACTCGTAAGATTCGAGTTTGAGCTTAAACATTTAAATGTCAAGTTTGAGTCGAGTCAAGTCGAACCGAATGCCAAATGACCATGAGCTGACTCGGTCAATTATTAGCCCTAATAACAACCAATTAAAATTATCAGACCAAAGTTCAGCTTCATGGGCCTGTTATTGAAGTTAAAAATATGTGACACTTGAGTTGAGGATTTAAAAGCCCACTTCAATTTTTAAGCCCATGACCATCTTGAAGGATCAGACCACTTAAAGCTTTAAATTTCTCGGGCCAGGCCTGTTGTTATGTACATATATCCCATTTTGGGGAACAGTCCAGCCCATCCATGCAAGAGCCTTTGCCACTCAAACCAACATATTTGGGACTTATACTAAAGACCTCCATTAAAATCTCGATTTAATAAAGAGGCCGCAATTAATTAATTAATTAATATGTTATCGCTGGCGCCAGGCACCGTAAAGATCCACTTTAAACAAGACATACACTTGATCTTGTGACTTCCAAGAGCTTTTTAAAGAGCTTTATTGGCTTTAGCTCACATAAGCTGATTGATCAACTTTAAAGAAAATTTGTTTTCATGATCGAAAGACCGACCTCTCTGCCATTCAAAGTCGCCGATTGATGAACTTTTATCAAACTAATCTGTGTTCAAATGCTGAACTTGAAGGCTTAATTGCTGCCGTCGTCACACTCATCAAGGTGAACGACTTCTCTGCTATCATCTACTCTGCCTGTTTGGCTTTAGTTGAAGCTTTTGGGAGGGGAATATCTCAGAATTTGGAAGCCTCTTCTTTACCTATTGTTGATAGGTTATCTTATATATATAGTTATCATGGTATAGTTATAATGTGGTGTCCTAGAGAGTACAACGACTTGAGGAATCTGTTTGGCCACTTTTGCTCGTCATCATGCTATTGTTGTGCCCTGTGTGCCCTCAAAAGAAACTTGAAACAATTTTAATATGCCAAAAGCTAACTTAACAAATAAAACTTCTTCATTAGCTTATATATAAGTCACCAGTTATTTTCAAATATGATGTGAGATAAACCCAACAATTCTCCCCTCACATATCATACCACCAGAATCATCTTCCTTCATTACATGCTAGGTCCACATGCCCCTCACACATCATACCAGAATCATCTTCCTTCATTACATGCTAGGTCCACATGCTCCTCACACATCATACCACCCGAATCATCTCTCCTTCATTATATGCTAGGTCTACATGTTATAGTAAAGTTCTAGAGGTTTCAATTCGGGCTAGCCCATCCGAATCATTTCCTCCTCACCATATACTAGGTCCACATATTATAGTAAAGCTCCAAGAGACTTTAATTCGGGCTAGCCCAAGGCAACACCACCAACCAGACTTTAATACCATTGTTATGCCTATGGGCCTCCAAAAGGACTTAAAACAAGTTTCATGGGCCTTTCTTAATCCAAAAGTTAATTTAAAGAATAAAATTTTCCCATTAGCCTATATACAAGTCATAAGTTACCTCCAAATATGATGTGGGATAAAGTCAACAGTTATTAGACTATCACATAATGACCTCTATTGTAAGCTACATTTCATTGTTTAATCAGTTTGAAGTTGCATAAAAAAATTGTGTTCAAATGCCTCGCTATACGGAACACCAAGCAAACATACAATATCAGTATTTAAACTAAGCAATGATAGTAAGAACCAAAACACAAAATTAAGGCTAATTATGGCTTTAATTTTTGTTATTAAATCATTTTTTATTTAACAAAATCAATATTTTTAAATAATATATACCATATTATTTGGGTGCAGGATGTCCGCCCTGTGGATCTTATCTTTGAGTTAGGATTAGAGGGTTCAGTGGGATCACCACACAAATAAATCGTGCGAGCTAGAAAATAAAGATAATGTCATGAACGAGGAATAATCACCCAAGATTTTGACATGGTTCCTTAAGGTTCGACTTGAATCTTTAAGCCACTTCATGGTGAGATTTCTACCCACAATCCACTATTTTCTTCTTTGATTTTATACTTATACAAAATAATGAATTCTCCCATTTTTTATTTGATCTATCTTTGATAGCTTTGACTCCAATGCACTGATTCGTCCTCTTCTTGTCTCAATCCTCAAAATAACTTAACCACTGCATTCGGAATGTCCAAAAATGATATGATACTAAGTTTTGTCTCAATTCGAGGTCTTCAAGGCCTTTAAATTATTTTTGGAGTGGTAGTAGGCTGAACCGGGCTATTTTGGGTTGGTTTAGAATACGAAAATGCTGGACTGGGTGGGGTGGTGTGTGCATGCTCGAATTTCTATCTGGGTGCGCTGGGCTGTAGGTGGTGTATGGTGTGCCAGTTCCAATCCAGGTCGCAGGTAGCTTACGGACACGGTCTCGGATCTGCGTTTGGTCACAATCCACGGGCAATTGAGCTGGTCACAGGTTGGATCAGATCATTGGACAAAGGGATGTGGTCGCAAACACAATAGCATAAACGTGCCCGAAAGACCTGCCTAGGTGGGTGGTGCAGCGATGGCTTCTATGGCTCCCCCGCCGGCGTTCCCGGAGGTGACAGATGACAACGATTGCCCAGATCGGTAGATATTCGACTATTAAGGGGATTTGCCATGGTCCTACGATCAGTGTTGGCGCCATAGGGCAACGATACCGACGGAAAGTTCCAGCGGCGATTATTGTCAACCAGAACTTTGTCTCTGCTTTTCGGCAACAAATGAGGCTTGATGCGTCAAGACTCATTTTGGGCTTGTATCCGGAGATCAATGAAGATCGATTTGAGGTGGTGGATTGACCTTTAGTGGCAGTGATAGGCCAAATGGAGGCTGGAAGGATGGTTGAATATAGCTGTTGCACTTTTTGGCAGGCCTTTATTGGGCAGTTTTACAACAACTGGTGGCTCTTTCGGCGGTGGATAACAACTCAGGTTTGTTGAAGGTGTTGAGGAGAGTCCGATGTAAGTCTTGGTCTGGCCGTAGATGTCCCTGGGCTGGCTGGACGAATGACTACAAGTTGTCAGCTTTCTATTAACTTTTCTGCTTCACTGCTCCAATGGGGTGCTCCACGACAAGATTCCAGCCACGGCGGGCTTCTTCGACAGTCGATCTCAGATGGTATTTGTTCCTAGCTGTAAGAAGGATCCAGTGAGGGTTGTGGTATGACTGGTGATGACTTAAATCAACCTAACGGAAGCCGGAAAGAGGGCTGCTTGATGGCACTTCACACGTACAGCCAACACTTTCTCAAAGCTTTTCCAGTGAAAGGGGATTCTCTGGCAGCGGATCTCCGGTTGGGTTGTGTCGAGGGCATTCCAAACTCTGATTTGGCGGGCTTGGGGGTCACCTGAGGTGTTGCTCTGGCAAGGGGCTCCTCCCCTTCCTTTTTCTACTTCTTCCTCCCTGCTTCTTCATTTCTTCTCTTAGCATCAATGTCGCTACCCACTTTGGATTCCTTTGGGAAGCTGTCGCCGGGCGGTGCCGGGGAGCACTTCAAGGTCGATAACAATGGGTTGGGGGTCACCAAAGGTGGATTTTCGGCGAGGGGCTCCTCTCATTCTTTTGCTATTCTTCTCTTTTTCTTTCTTTCAACGTACGAGCCCTTGTAAAAATAAATAAAAACAAGACCTCCTTTGGATTAAATCTGTTGCTTCGGGTGTTAGCGACAACTCCGGTAGGGTGGTAGTAGGAATTTAGTAGCGACAAACTCTGGCAAAGGGCAGCTTTTGTTGTCAGGCTTGGATGGCAACAACTTTGACAAAGCAAGCTCGGCAGGTATGGCTTTAATCTATCCACCGAATGTCCTCTTCGTTCCTGCTTCTTCCCTTCTCTTCCCTTTTTACAAATTTTCTACCGCCCCCTTTCAAACAATTTGGCTCTATTCTTTATAGAGTTTTTGAGGCTCTTTTTAATTAACGATTACAGGCATGCAATCATTAATCATCCCAACCTTTTGTACAAATTCCCTCTTTAAGTTTTGGAATGTACATCCATCTATCTGTTCACCATTTAGGCTTCATTCGACGAGGTTCTTGATAAATTCCTAAATTGATTTCCACAAGTCATTTTGTGGCTACAGTAACTTCATCCTCAAAATGACTTGGTGCTTGTTATATTTCTTTATTTTATAGTTTTCCTCATGTGATATTGCTCATATAAACCATGGTCGCATTGATCATTTATTTTCATTTGATATGCAATAATGAAATAATTCAGACATAATTAAATCTTTCGGGTCCAAGGTTATGATTTCAAACTCGTTAAATGCATTTCATTCTTCTTCTTCTAAGTAAATAACCGGGCATAGGTTGAGTGTGATTACTTCCTTCTTACAAAAGTTTGCCACTAGTATTTTTCATTGTCCTAACACCATGAACTCTTCCTCAGTTATAATGTGGTCTTTCTCTTTTGACTTTTAACTTCTTGGAGTGGTGGCATTTTTTAATTTTTTGCTTTGGTTGTCCTAAATACACTATGACCTTTAAAGGTATTAATGAAGCTTCTAGCCTTGGTGAAATTGCTCGGTGCCGATGAAACTGGCAACTTGTATAACTTTCCTATTTTAGGAGGCTTTGGCAATGGATAATTAGCTGTTGGTTTAATGTAGTTTAGCAAATCAATTGTAGCAGGATAGACATGACCAGATAGTTGTTCTTGAGCTAACTTCAGGACATTTCCCTCTATGAAGAATGCGTCATCAGCAAAGTGCGCTTCCTCAAAAGCTTTACAGCCCGAGACTTGGATCTATCATCCTTTACTAGGTACAACTTTAATGCATCAGTGACACAAAAATGACATGCATCAGTGGTCATGAATCCATGGTCGTCCAAAAAATCTGTGCCACACATATATTTATTAAGAATAAAAAAAACATAATCTATAGATCCATATAATATGAAATTCAAACCTTTTTATCATTAATAGTCATGTTTTGGGCAGCAGAGAAGTTTAAAAGGGAGCAGCATTTTTCACCAAATATAATTGTTAACATGACTTTATAATTAAGTTGAATGCAGCTATCAAAAGTGTGAAAAGACATGTGAGGCATAGAACAGAGGAGAAATCTCTTACCATTTACAATAATGGATGTCCTAAAAGTATGATCTAGCGCCTCAAGTTTCTGTTGAGAAAATTCCTCAAAGTTGGCGTTCAACAACAACGAACATAAGATATGAGAAAATAATGCCTAGGAAATAAAATAAAATAAAACTAAAAGAATAGAGATTTAACATGAAAAACCCTCATTTTTGGGAGGTTAAAAACCATGGGATAATAATGAGCAATTTACTACTTCAACCAAAGATTACACCTATCAAACATATAGAGATGTACAAGAAAATTACTCACCCAACCTATACTATTGAGATTTCAAGATTTCTCTCTCTCAATGCTTTATAGAAGATTAAACTAGTGAATAATATATTTCCTTCTTCTTATCTTTATATCTCTTTTCTTTTATCTCTCACATCTTGTCTTCTCTAAGCTTGGCCTGTTTTTAGAATGAGGTAAATGAGTCTCTATTTATAGAGATAGTTTGATACCCTTAATCTTCCATGGAAAAATAAACAATCACCTCTATTTGGTATCCCGAGATTCCTTTAGTTATTCCGAATGTGACAATGGGCTACATATTATTAATACTTATAATTACAAATGTTAACAATCTCCTATTTGGAGACCGATTAGAAATACACCAGTTCTAATTCTTCCTCCACTTGTTCGTTGCATAAGTCCTTCACCTGCATGTTAGTACAAGTATCCTCTGTTGCATTCTACACAAGAGGACGTCCCCCTTATATAGACATCAGTCTGTGTTTATCCGACAACTCCAAGCATATCTCATGCACGTCTCCAACAACCTGCATCTAACATTGGCATCTTCATCTTCACGCAGATGAGGCTTATCTCCATGTCGATCATGCATATCTTTTAAAGTTAGTTGCAACCAACACCCCAACGTTGGATAAGGATCGATCTTGATAACTATCAACACTGTCACCATCCTTATCGGAAAATCCACTCAAGCATATCATTCGGCGCATGCTGGCTGCATGGTTGAACCCTCCTGGTTCGACCGAACCAGTCTTGGCTAGCGACTCCCCTTTCTCGACACTTCCAGCCAACTGCACGCTCCAAATATTGACTTTGTGTCACTGCTCGACAACTCGACCCAAATACAGTAATCCCAGTAATCTGCTCAGTCACATCCACACACTCGTGCTTGCCCACGTACCGCTACGCTGCTCATCTCGGTATGCCTGATATTTATATCGGTACGCTCAATCAATCAACCTCGCTCCTGCCGATATGCACGCTCATAGCTGCTCTGCCACGTGTTTTGCCGTCATACCCCACGAACTGTTACCTGGAACCCGTCACACCTTTGAGGTTTCCTCCTGCTGATATGCAAGCATGCTCGGTACAATTTCTGATCATAATGCCGATACGCTTCATTGAGTACCATTACTCTATTCGTTCCAAATCCTAGAACTCGCAAGTAGGCCTCGGTCACCCGACACACTCCATACACCATAACTTGATCTTTGCCTGCAACTCAAACACAGATTAATGCTGGTAAGTTTTTTCCACCACTCGGATAGCATCGACTATCCGTCTTTGACGCAAGATGATTAGGAACAACCGCCAAACCCTAGCCCCATCTCATCCCTCGAACTAGACCTGTAACTGTTCTCTCCTACCAATGAGACCCGATGTCTTCATCAGAGGGTCAAGTCCTCCACAACACTTCTTGATCTTGCTTGCTAATTGCCACAAATCCCTCTCCTTTTCCCAGCTAGCCTCGCTTCTCAGTTCCCCCTTCCACTTGTTTTGTAAAACCTTCCTTTTTGGTGGTAACTTCACCAACTCCCATGTATGATTCTTCTCCAATGATGACATCTCATCCTTCATGGCCAACTCCCACTTAAGATGAGTTTTGTCACACATGGCTTTATCATAGGACTCCTATTCTCCTGCATCAGTATACAAACTCCATCTGTTCCTTTGAAGTCCCCAGGCTGACATGCCTATATTCCAAAATCCTCCCTCCCTTTTTCCTAAATTATTGCTTGACAATGGGGAGACTCTATTCATATGAGTTCTCCTCAGATTGACCAAATCCTCATGGAAAAGTTCGAGAAAACTAACATGGAAAACTGGGTGAAGCATGTACCCTTGTACATTCTCCACCTCACAAGGACAATCGTACCTTTGCACTATTACCCAATGTACCTCGGTACGTCTAATTTTCTCTCAGATCAGTGACATGAGCTTCAACTTTGCTTTGTCCCCCACGCTGAATGATAATGCCCTCGAGTTAGTATATCTCTTCCTTCTACTCGTTGCCTCGGCCAATGAATCCACTGCATCTTTATACAGTTCTTACATATCCCTAGCAAATATGTGTGCAGGTAGGCCTATACTCCACCTCTCTGTTGAGTAACTTTTAGTGGTGTAAGAGGTTGGTAGCCCGTAGTAACTTCAAAAGGACTAAGTCCCGTAGCTGAATGGTTAGTTGTAATAATGTCGGTTGGGACCACAGTACTGCCCCACGTTCCTGAAGAACCATTCAGTAGTAGTCTCGGCTCAGCACCCCTATGGTATTGCTCCGACTATGAATACATAGAAAACTGACCCACTAACCTTGCTGACATTCCCTATACCCTAGGGAATCCGGACACCAAGTCCATTGAGAGCGAGCTCCATGGTCTTGAAGGTGTAGGTAGTGGTTGTAGCAACCCGGCCTCTAACCTTCTCTCCACCTTATCCTGCTGACCCACCAGACAAGATCTGACAAAAACTTCATTATCAACCTCCATTCTTGGCCAATAATACGCCTAGACATTAGAGCGTGCACCCGGTCCTTACTTGGATGTCTTACCCACTGGGGATCGTGGGATTCCTCCCTAAGCTTTCGTCTTAGTCTACCTGCAGGGAAACATAGCCGACCCCCACTAGCATTGACTAACTTAGAGATTTGTCTTTGCCAACTCTCTCTAGCTCCTGCCACCTTGCCTCTCTTAGAGATTTCTTCTTCTAGGTCATGACGAATGTGTTAGCTATATTGTCCATGATGACAATGAATTCAGATCCCAACAAGTAAACCCGCCATACTGTTAGACAATGCACCACGACCTCCTGCTCTAGTACAACACCCACGTCTCTGTCTCAAGCATCCATCACCACTCCAAACGGTTGATGTAGTAGCTTCTCGTATAGATGATCCCCAATCTGCATTTTCCACCATTGATAATTTGTTCCATCAAATTTCTCAATCTTCTCAGTCTTGGAAGTGTCTACCATGACTCCCACTCAAATCAAGATCCGATTGAATGAGACCCAAGTCCCCGGTAACAGTGTGAATTGTTGAGAAAAATCCCCAAAGTTGGAGATCAACAACAACAAACACAAGATATGAGAAAATAATGCCTGAAAAATAAAATAAAGGAAACTAAAAGAACAGAGATTTCACGTGAAAAACCCTCCTTTCTTGAGAGTCAAAAGTCATGGGACCACATGAACAATTCACTACTTCAACCAAAGATTATAGCCGTCAAACATATAAAGATGTACAAAAAAATTACTCACCCAACCTATACTATTGAGATTACTTGATTTCTCTCTCTCAATACTCTGTATAATATTAAAATGGTGAATAATATTGATCCCTCTTCTTATCTCTATATCCCTTTTCTATTCTCTCACATCTGTCTCTCTTGTGTTGTCCTATTTTTAGAATGAGGCAAATGAGTCTTTATTTATAGAGATAGTTTGAGGCCCTTCATTTTTCATGGGAAAATAAACAGTCACCTCTGTTTGATATCTTGAGATTCCTTTAGTATTTCGAGTGTGACAATGAGCTACATATCATTAATATTCATAATTATAAATATTAACAGTTTCTGATTTGATTCCTCGATTCGGTAGACAATGCAAGATTAATAGTAATAACTAAATCAGTTAGAAATGTAGTCTATTGGTTCAGAGGTTCAACGATAAAAATACCTTGCACACAAAATAAATATATGTTCTTCACCTGACACGACATTCCTCATTAATAGTATAATAAGACGACGATACTGTTGGAGTCCGTTATCATACGATGAATGTGAAAAGACGTACAATTACATGGGGAATCGTAAAGACATGAAGTTACTCTAAGAGGTATGAGGAATTCAAGTAGAATTGTGGAAGACGATGAGTATTTAGTGTTTGGCTCTTCGTATCTACGAGGTTAGTTGTATCTTAAGTATGTGTCGTTTTCTATATATAAGTGGTTGTATTGTGAGGTAAGGTGAGATATAACTAAATTGAAGAGAGTACACAATTAAGAATGTCATTTTAATTGTGAATTGTGAGTTTCTAATTGGATGTGTATCCTAGTTTGAGATTGTGGTCATTCCTAATTGGAGTGTGTTCCAGTTAGAGATTTTGAATTGTTTCCAATTGGAAAGTGTGTGAGGATTTCCCAATTAGAATAATTTGAGTTGTTTCCAATTGGAGTGTGTGTGAGGATTTCCCAATTGGAATAATTTGTGTATTTATTATTTGTAATAGTGGATGGTTGTGGTTTCCCTTATATTTTGAGGTACTACATTAAATTATTGTGTATTTATTGACTATTGTTCATTACTTGTCAAAGCATATCAAGGAGTTTATGGATTTTGTGTATTAAAATCCCAACAAGTGGTATCAGAGCTTTGGTTCGTCCGCCTGTGGAGGTTCGTGGAGAAGATTGAATTTCTTGTTTACTTTTGATAAGATAGCTAAGAAGAGTACAACCAAATTTCTACTTCCTAAATTTGATGGAGGTAATTTTCCTATGTGGAAAGTGAAGATTTATGCTATATTGGTGAAAGATGGTTGTGTTGTTGCTCTTAAAGGCAAAGATTAAAAACCAGAAGGTATGACAGATGCTCAATTTACTAAAAAAGATGAGATTACTAAGGCTAATATTTTATTAGCTTTAGATGATAAGGTGTTATTCAATGTGCATACTGCTGATACAACGGTAAAGACTTTGTGGGATGATCTTCATAGAATATATGAAGACAAGTCCTTAATAAGTAAGATTTTTTAAGGAGGCAATTCTATAATTTGAAGATGAAAGATGAGACTTCTATTGATGAACACTTAAATGTGTTTAATAGCTTGGTGAATGACCTGTTGAGAATAGGTGCAAAGGTTGATGAAGAAGAACAAGTCACTTTACTTTTCTATTCAACGTCAGACTCGTGGGATAATTTAATTATGAGTTTGAGTCATGTTTCTAAACTTGACTTAAATTCTATTACAAACATCACTCTTGTCAAAGGAGCCAAGAAGAAAGCCAGCAATATCAACTCCATCTTGAGGGAAGCAAGCATTGGTTTTTGAGGAGAACAAGAGTGGGTTCAAGCGGATAAATAATGGAAGAAAGGTGGTAAGGTGTATTTATTGTAACAAGGTTGGTTACATAAAAAGGTATTACGGAAAATTGACATGGGATATGCAACATGACAAGGAGAAGGACCAAGAGCAACAAAGTAAAGATGCCAATTCTATTGATATTAGAAATGACTTGATAGTTATTACTTCTTGTAATGATATGTGTTTTCTTAAGACACATAATTCGAGTTGGATTGTGGATTCTGGAGCTTCCTTTCATGTAACATTACGTAGAGAACTCTTTACTACCTATAAATCAGAAAATTTAGGAATGGTGAAGATGGAAAATGGTGACACATCACGTGTTGTTGGCATGGGAGATGTGCATATGGTGACTAGTTTGGGTCATAAATTATTTTTGAAGAATGTGAGACATATTCTAAGCTTGAGGGAAAATATATTGTCTTTGGGTAAGTTGGATGATATTGGCCATAGTTTTTAATTTGCTAGAATAGTATGGAAGTTATCCAAGAGAACATTTATCATTGCAAAAGGGAAAAATATGGTAGCTTGTACAGGATATTAGTTCGATTATGTCAAGAGTGGAAGTAATCTTGATGGGTCTACTAAGCAAGTATGATGTCGACGGGTTGGTCATACTGAGGTAGAAATGAAATTTGGTAATAAGATTCTTGGTAATGATCATACTCATGATAAAAGAAATGTTGATGTCAAGTTGAAAGATGAAAATGAGATATTTTCCAAAACCCGAGTGGATGAGTTAGTAAAGATGTTTGAAGAGAAGTTGATCCTAAATGACAAAAAACAAAGTTGTAATTCTTCCCTAAGAGGGTGGATGAGATGTGCTAGAAGTTCCAATCAGGGGAGATTGTATGAGTTGAAATTTTTTTTCATGTGATGACGACTAAAACTAACCCTAGTGTGTTTCGTATAATTCAGGAGGGGAGAATTGTTGGAGTCCCTCATCATACGATAAATGTAAAAAGATGTACAATTACATGGGGAATCGTAAAGATATGAAGTTACTCTAAGAGGTACGAGGAATTTGAGTAAAATTATGAAAGACGATGAGTATTTGGTGTTTAGCTCTTTGTATATACGAGGTTGGCTGTATCTTATGTATTTAAGTATGTATCTTTCTTTCTTTTATATATATATATATATATAATGTGTATTGTGAGGTAAGGTGAGATATAATTAAATTAAAGAGAGTACACAATTAAGAGTATCATTTTAATTGTGAATTGTGAGTTTCAATTGGATGTGTATCCTACCTTGAGATTATGGTCATTTTTAATTGGAGTGTGTTCCAGTTAGAGATTTTGAGTTGTTTTCAATTGAGAGTGTGTGAGGATTTCTCAATTGGAATAATTTGTGTACTTATTGTTGGTAATAGTAGATGGTCAATAGTTTTCTTTATATTTTGAGGTTTCACATTAAATTATTGTATATTTATTGATTATTATTCATTATTTGTTAAAGCATATCAGAGATTTTAGGGATTTTGTTTATTAAAATCCCAAACAGATACAACCAAAGTCATGCAACTAACCATAATAACTTTTGTACGAAGGGGATGAAAAAGAGCATGGACAGTTGTTACTCACTCTTAGTGAGGGCGTACATAAGGGAAGAGTGAACCCATATATAAATCCTCGCCGCTCCTAATTCTCGAAGCTCCAGTGTCTTCAAATTAGCAAAGACAAGAGGTCTGCAGAAGGACACAAATATAAGGTCCGCATCCATCAGATGGAACTAAGAAAGAGAGAGGATTCCCCTGAGCAGGAGTGGTGGGGTATCACGGAGGTCCACTTTGTGCCTAAATATCCATTCCCCAGAGCAACAATCATTCAGTACCCATATCAATATAGACGTTTTAGGAGCGAGGCAAACATAGGAAAGATATCCGGCAGACTCGTCAATGGAGTGATTACCCCCGACCATTCTTCTCCACTGCCACCGTAGGAAAGGTCACCCAAAACAAACATTCTTTCTTCACATCGAAGTCTATGATATTCTTCCAAACAAGGTAATTAACACGACTTGTAGTGTCGTTGACAACACATTGGGAAGAAGAAGCTCCAAAAATTTTATAAGAGATACCGTTGACATGAAAGCAATCATCCCGCCCAGGGTTCATGAACTGAGGTGTGGATGGCAGTAACCGAGAAACCTCCTTCTCCTCCAAGGGCCACCATTCACATGTTCTGGAAAAGTTAAGGGTTGGGGCTACTCAAGAACTCCAAAGTAATAACTATGAAGTGATGGGCGGAGGCACAGGGATCAAACACCAGAAAATTGAACTAGCTGTTATATAATTCATGCCGAGGGAGGAGGGATGGTCGATATCTGGCGGGTGACTAGGTTGAGAAGCATGTAGTCCAGGAGCTCACAGGCTGTCTTGTGAGCGTATTGGAAGCCAATGCGGGCGCCGCGACGACAGCGGTGCGGGAGTGCAGATAAGGACCATGTCATTGCAAGCGGCGAGAACGTGGGCCTTGAGCAATGGGGCCTCAAACATGGCGGCGTAGAACGATGGGTTGGGGTGGACGGAGCCGTCATCACCATCGTCATATTCAAGACGTTCATCGCGTGACATCACCTTTGACCTTTGAAGCCACTTTAAATCAAATGGATTGTTAATGAAGATTCATGATCAAAAGGGGCCAAACAATGACTATTAAACTTCCAATGAATGCCGCAAACTCTTAGCAAGTTTTTTAAAAATCGGATTCTAAGAAAGAACCATCTTTAGATGCCAGTACCTTTGGATGGTTACAAGCAAAACATTTGTCATATATTTTCCTTGGTTCAGAATAATTCAAGTCTTCATAAAGCATGAAAAGAAAATCCCCAGTGTCAAGCCAATTTTTTCTAAGATGGCGCAAAAATGATGGATCCCAACAGAACAAATTATAAAGTGCACTAGCACTTAATAGTGAAAAGGCTGCTCCAGCTTTACGAAGTCGGTCGCCTTCATCCTTGTCACCCTTCTCAATATTTTCAATTGCAGACGCTTTACAAGCTGTTCTCAAGTAGCTGTAAGCCTCCAATACTTTATCATGCATCCCAAATGGCTCTTGAATGTATTACTTACTTTTAGGGGTTCCATATGGTAAGTGAACAACTCTTGGAACTTCACGTCAAGACACATAATACAATCATAATATTTCCCATTCCCATCATCTAATAATAATTTCTCTTGCGATGCGGTTGACTCTAACACCGTCCATGAGAATTTCTGTACTCTACCTTCTCTGGATAGTGGGCCTCTACGTATGGCAAACTGGGACTCTTTATTTTTGTCTCATTGGTGGGATCTAAGGGCGGAGTTATAGCTGGCCTGATGGCATGCTGGAGTGATGCCGACCTGATGAAAGATTTCAAGACTGGTTACCTCACCCTCTCATCGGCCAAATTCATGTTTGTGAGCCAGCTTGCTGGAACTGCAATGAGCTGTGTTATTGCTCCTCTCACATTCTGGTTATACTGGTCTGCTTTTGATGTTGGCGTACCTGATGGTCCCTATAAAGCTCCCTATGCGATCATATTCCGAGAAATGGTCATTCTTGGGGTCGAAGGCTTCTCAGCTCTTCCCAAACATTGCTTAACAATTTGTTATGTCTTTTTCATAGCTGCTCTAGTTATAAATCTTCCGAGGGAAGTTACTCGGGAGAAAATCTACATGTTTATCCCCATACCTATGGCCATGGCAATTCCTTTCTATATTGGAGCCGACTTTGCTATCGATATGTTTGTGGGTACCGTTATATTGTTTGTATGGGACAGGATCACACAGCAAGGAAGCTGATGACTTTGCAGGAGCAGTAGCATCGAGGCTGATATGTGGGGATGGAATCTGGACGATCTCATCAGCAATTCTTTCCATCTTTAAGGTCAATCCTCATATCTGCATGTACTTCGGCCCCTCCGCAAGCAGCCGAGTTTCCAATCGGGGGCCTGTACTTCCATACCAACCCATGCAGATGTGCAATATTGTGTACACTTTAGGTCCTCTTTCTTCATTGTTTTATTATCTTGAATTTGTACATTATTACAAAAGATTCGTTTTATACTGTTCATCCAAAGGAATGTGAATGTAATCATAGTCAATTTGCAGCGTGCATTCAAGTGCTTGTGCTTTTCTTTACCGGAAGAGTGTCCTAACATGGGTAATTTTTTTCTTCTTCCAAGGTCGGGTAAATTCAATGTAAAACAATCAAATGACTAAATGACTAAAAGTATGTAACGATCTAGCCCAAAGTGTAATGTAATGGGCCTAAGTCATTTCTTTAAAATGGTTAATTCAAGTTAAAGATTTATATTTCATTCTCACTTATAAACAAGATCTTTTCCAGTAGGTATTAGATGTGGGATTAAATTGAGGGATTTCACAATCTACCCACCTTAAGAAATTTCGTCTCCGAAATTCCTATACTTGGCCCATTGCTAACCCTAGCCCATGACCTTTTTGGTTCGTGACTGGCAGCCTAGCCAATGTACCTTAGCTCCAGCCCATCATCTAACACGTAACTAGGTTGCTCTGATACCATTTATAACAATCAGGCCTAAAGAACCATAATGAGCCTAAGTCATTTTTTAAAGTCTTCTGCGTTAGTGATAAAAATCATCTAAGTCATATAATTAGCTAAGAAACAATTAATATATTCCCCACAACATCTAAATTGCGTCTTTTAGTGATTGTGAACCTATGCTGAGCTCTTAATATGCTGGGAGGGTGGCTGCCTATCCAACTACAATCTCATGTATGCGCACATCCAACTACAATTTCATGTATGCGCACACACGCTACGTAGGCCCTCTGGCTTGTAGTTATCGATATTTGTCATTGACTTAACCTCTCGGTATCACAAGTACATAATGAGCCATCTTGCACTACTGTGCCCTGTCACCCCTTTCGGCATGGGGGCAAGGTATTTAATCTTTCAGAGGGTGCTGCCTCTGATCATCAAATTGAGTCAATTCATTAACCCCAGTTACGCTCAGCGCATGGTGGTCGAATATGAACTCAAGTCGACCAAGACTCTAACATAGTAATTTTTTTAAGGGTGCTACCATGTGTCAGACTGAACCAATTCTTTGAACCTCTGATTGTGCTCAGTGCATGGTGATCGAATGTGGACTCAAGCCGACCAAGACTCCCAAATTGAAATACATAACATTTCAAATAACTATACGAACGAACCTGGAATTGTGATGAGGCACCCGCAACTATAACAGCATGATCCTAATATGAATGTAATTTTTCTAAAGCCAAATGTGCTCACAAGCTATCTAAGAGATGTTTCATATAACATCAGAGCTCTCCTTTATATAGAAAAATATGTGTAGAATTCAATAAGTCATTATATTAAATTTTATTAATATGTGTGGAATTTAAGAAGTCACCACATTAAATTTTATAGAAAAGAACATAATCACTCATAATTATATTAAATACCAATAATTAATTTGATAATGAAAAGTCAAAAACTTATTATTTATTTAATGTGAATGAATGTTAAATCGCACTCACAACTCTCAATCCCAAAAATTCAATAAACAAAATTTATTAAATCGCACTCACAACTCCGAATCCCAAAAATTCAATAAACAAAATTTATTTAAAACCATTGATAAATATCATTGTACCGATATGATAAAGGTCAATATTGATTCTTAAGAATAATATTTAGTTAAATATTATTTATGGTTCATTCTTAAGATTTACAAAATCCTAAATAAAATAGCGTTAATTATTATTATTATTATTATTATTATTATTATTATTATTATTATTGGGGTTTTACAATCTCCCCAACTTGAAAATTTTCGTCCTCGAAAATATAATAGGAGTCATAAAGAGAAAAATCGAGGTTTTACAATCTCCCCAGCTTGGGAATTTTTCGTCCTCGAAAATATAATGGAAAAAAATTGATTTTTTTATTAAACATTGCCACTCATATGCATAGCTAAAGTGGGGCACACTGTTCTATGACACTGTTATCCACATCGCACAAGTGTCTCATACACACCCATACTACCGTAGATAACACCTCTGATTGTAAAGGTGTCCCAAATTGGCTTAAGCGTCACGTGCACCTAGCATGACATATAAGTGGCACACCCATAATTATTTACCATCATAAAATAATGAAAATTAACTCTATAAAAGAATGATCAATTCGATAAAAGAAAATTTACCCTTGGGACAGTGGACTCTTAGACTTTCAACAATGTAATGATTGATTTGCATGGTTTCGTGAGAAACACAGCTCTGATACTACATGTAACGACCCACCCATTCCGAGCCACAAGCCAAGTATTATTATATGAAACTAAATGTCTCATAAATTAATTTTCTATTAATTTTCCAAATTTTAAATAAATTCATAACAATAAATTTAATATACAAATGCTCAGAATAATCTAAGCCCATGAACCGAACTAAAATCCCATTGCCATGCAAATAATCTCGGGAAAAGAATAGTCTCAATAATAGAGTCCTCCAGCTGTCCTGACTCTACCCATCCTACCCATCTTTCCATGTTCATACATGCGGTGGCAATTCTGCATTAGTGATAAAAATACTAAGTCTTCCGCGTTAGTGATAAAAATATTAAGTCGTATAATTATAAAAAATAATTAATATATTCCCCACAATATCTGAATTACGTCTTTTAGTGGTTATGAGCCTATGCTGAGCTCTTAATATGCTGGGAAGGTGGCCGCCCATCCAGCTGTAGTCTCATATATGTACACACACGCTACATAACCCTCGGCCTGTAATTACCGATATTTGCCATTGACTCACCCTCTCGATATCACAAGTACATAATTAGCCATCTTGCGCCACTGCACCCTGTCAACCCTTTTGGCATGAGGGCATGTGTTCAATCTTTCAGGGGGTGCTGCCTTGTGCCGAATTAAGTCGACCCCAATTGTGTTCCGATGCATGGTGGTTAGATGCCCAAGTCGACCAAGACTCCTACATAGTAATTTTAAGGATGCAGCCCCGTGTCGAACTGAATCAATTCCTTGACCTCGACTGCACTCGGTGCATGGTAGTCAAATCTGGGCTCAAGCCAAATAGGGCAAGGGAAAATACAACATATTTCAAATAATTATACGGATTTGAAATTGTGATGAGGCACCCGCAACTACGATACATGATCCTAATATGAATGCAATTTCTCTAAAGCCAAATGTGCTTACAAATTATCTAGAGGATGTTTCATATAACATTAGAAGTCTCCTTTATATAGAAGAATATGTGTGGAATTTAATAAGTCATTATATTAAATTTTATTAATACGTGTAGAATTTAAAAAGTCACTACATTAAATTTTATAAAAAAGAACATAATCGCTCATAACTATATCATTTGTGTGATAATGAAAAGTTAAAACCTTATGTCCAGGCGCAGGATCGTCCGCCCCTCGAATCGGTTCTTGTATGATTCGAGGTTTAAAGGTTCGGTGGGACCGAGGCGCCCTTGCCGCGCAAAGAGATAGTGCGATGGAAATAGAAAATATTACAAACACATGAAATGACACGCAGGGAATTTTTTACGTGGTTCCTTAGGGTTCAATCCCTAAGTCAGTCCACGGTGAGAATGTGCTCACAATCCACTAATTTTCCTTCGATTTTTACACATTACACATCATAGTGGAATTTTGCCACTTTTTTGACTCCAATGCCAATATTTATCCCCTTCTGCTCTTTAAATCCTTAAAATGACCCCACCAATGTGTCCAGAGCGTCCAAAAACGGTGGGGTAGCAAGTTTAGGCTCAATCCAAGATCTATAATGCCTTCAAATTATTTCTGGAACAATAATACACTGAACCGGGCCGTTCCGGGTTGGTTTAAACCAAATAAATACTGGACCGGACCGGATGGCGTGCGCAGGCTGTCTTTCCTTTATGCGTACGCCAGTCTGCTTGTGGTACACGGTGCGCCAACTCGAATCCGGGTCACAGGGCGGGTCTTGGACACGATCACGGGTCCGGGTCTGTTCGCGGGTCTAACAATTCGTGGGGCAGATGGATCTGACACGGACCTGGCAGGAAAGCGGACTCGGTCAGAGGTAAACGGGCACGACAGACCCGCTTACAGGGTGACGCGGCGGCGCTTTTGGGACTCCGGCGGCGTCTTTTCCGGCAACTGAATGGTGGCGGAGATTGCACCAGAACTGTAGATCTCAGAATGGTGAAGGTCTTGGCGGTGGTCCGACAGTCAGCGGCGGCTCCGGTCGGTCGGTCGGATGCCGGAAAGCTAGACACTTTCTACACTTTTGTGCTACGCTGCTCCGATCGGTCACTTCTCAATTTTTTCCGGCGACCTCAGCGACGAACTCCGGCGGTTCTCGGCTTGGGCTTGTAGATCACTTCATCCACCTTCACTTGATATCAACGGAAGGTCTGGGAACGACCGGCGCCGATCGAAAAACGGCCGCGAAATCAGCTCTCCGCGACTGTTTCCGCTCTGTTTTCTGCTTTTTCCTCTGGTCGGATGGGTCTCTTCCTGGCTTTTCTCCGGCGACTGCAATGGCGAACACCGGGGAAGCTCACTTTGGGTTTGTAAACTACTCCTCCTTTTTCACTTTGGTCACCACTTTGGGGCCGGTAACTACCGGAGGTGGTCGGAAAACCGCGGTGAAATCTGGCTTTTGCTGCTGTTACTGCTCTGTTTTCGGACTGCTGAGATGGGTTACTTCGTGGCAAAATTCTGGCGACGGTGGTCTTCTCCGATGGTCGGCGGTAGTGCAGTGATGGGCGGCTTCCTCTTCGGCAACAAGCGGCGGTAGCAAAGCAGTAATCTTTTATGGCAACAGGCTACGTTCCATGGTAATCAGCAATGCAAGGGGTAGCGGCTTCTTCCTTGGACGCACGGCAGCAACCCTCCTCTGAAAAACAATCAGCTTCACAACGGCGGCGGGAACCTGATAGTGGGACTCCTAGTCAGCACAGCGGCAGCGCTTGAGGAACTCCTTCGAGTCAACGGCTTGGCTGATGGTTGTTGATCCGACAAACTCCAAAGCAGCAAGGCTCTGGCGTCTTCTTCTTGGTGGCTCAAAACAGATCAATGACGGGCTTCAACTACAAAGGGGTGAAATGCTTTAGCATCCACGGCGGCAAGGAACAGAGCAGCAACTCCCAACGGGATAGCAGACGTCCTCTTTGTCCGAGCTTTTGTTGTCGGCTTTGGGAGGCGGCAACTTCTATAAAATAAACTTCACAGGTATGGCGCCAATTTGTCGGGAATACTTCTTCTTCTTTTCCTTTCCTTCTTTTCTCCTCTGCAGCAACAACTTTCACTTTGGACTCCTCCGTCGAAAGTCTTGGCAGGGTGGTGTTGGGGAGCACTCCAAAGTTGGTAATAATGGGTCAGGGGTCACCTTAGATAGATCTTAGGCGAGGGGCTCCTCCCTTTTCTTCTTCTTCCGTGCTTCTGTCTTTTTTTTTAACGTACAAGCCCCCTTTTCCCAATACGTCCGGCTTTGTCTTTTATAGAGTTTTCCACGCTTCTTCTGTTTCGAGATTACGGGCGTGGGATCATAAACCGTCAGGATTTTCCACCCAAATTCTCTCCTTCAGTTTTGAATGACGGAGACTTTTCTCTTGTAATCTCCTCTGGCAGTTTTAGAATAGCATGGACCAATTCTTCAGAAATTATACACGTGGCCGGATAAATACGT
>JAURVB010002167.1:0-13948 GCA_033002965.1 Piper betle
TGGTAAAGGTATTATGGAGAAATCAGGGATCAGAAGAAGCGACATGGGAGACTGAACAGGAAATGGCCAGAAAATATCCTAGCCTGTTTGTAGCATAAAATCTGTGTAAATCCGATTTATGCTATGATATTTCGGGGACGAAATAGTTCTAAGTTGGGGAGATTGTAAAGACCCGGAAAAAAATTTTTCATTAGCTGGTTAAGTATGAATTACCCGGTTAAATTGAAAAGTAATTTCTAATCGGACGATTCTAGTTGAATCAGTCGAGTCGAACACATTAATTAAGTGAACCATACCATTTAAGAGGTTGAGTGAAAAGGTTAAGTGAACCGTGTTAATTACCCAATTACCCGGTTAAAGGAATTATGATGAAAGGGTGCTTCCACAAACCCTAGCCGTCATTTATTCTTTATAAAAGGAGAAGGGGTCGTTGAACCTAGGAAATACCAATGGATGATGGGGTGTGAGAATTTAATGAAGGGGTCGTTGAACCTAGGAAATACCAATGGATGATGGGGTATGAGAATTTAATGGAGGGAATGGTTGAAGTGTATATATATGCAGGAGGAGGGAGTATTTCATCCCTCATCTCCGTCCCAGGCGACCTCCCCATTACTGTGTGAGTATTTCATCCCTCATCTCCGTCCCAGGCGACCTCCCCATTACTGTATTAGGGTTCACGGGTCACAGTCAGACGTAATCACAAATCAGGTACGTATAATAGGTAGAACATCGTATTTTCCTTGTTGGTAGCCTAGGTCGGCCTGAGCCCAGATTCGACCACCATGCACCGAGTGCAACCGGGGTCAACGAATTGACTCAGTCCGACACTGGGTCGTATTATGTGCGTGAATTGTGTAATGCATCGACATTGTTTTGGAGTAGTGATAGCCACCCCATAAAAAGGCTACGGCCGGGGTGAGTGAGGCACAGCGATTCCTCCATCGCACTTGAGTGCCATGATAGCCGCCCCATAAAATGGCTACGGCCGGGATGTATGAGGCACTGGCACTAGAATTGGCAGTGAGAGCTTCCCACAAACGGGGCATAGCAATCACCTGAGTGCAGTGATAGCCACGCCATAAAAGGCTACGGCCGGGGTGTGCAAGGCATTGGCACTGGAGTGCAGTGATAGCCTCCCCATAAAAAGGCTACGGCCGGGGTGTGCGAGGCACTGGCACTAGAATTGGTAGTGAGAGCTTCCCCACAAACGGGGCATAGCAATCACCCGAGTGCAGTGATAGCTACCCCACAAAAAGGCTACGGCCGGGTGTGCGAGGCACTGGCACTGGAGACGGTAGTGGTAGCCTCCCCACAAAAAAGGCTACGGCCGGGGTGTGCAGATCACAGCGGATACCTCCTCCGCATTGTTTTGGAGTATAGCGGAATCGCTCCACCGCATATTAAAATAAACATAAGGAAATAGTGGAATGTACTTGTTTTGTTTTATCTATTATACTACTTAGTGTTGTAATCACTAACGCGGAATTGCCTCCGCAGGTATGCAGATACGAGATTAGGTGATTGACATCCAGAGTATGGAGCAAAATAAATATGAGGACTCTTTTTTTATTTAATTGAGAAATAAGTGTGGCTGCTGGGAAACGGTCCAAGACTGTGGGATCTTTATTATATGTTATTATTTATAAAAAATGTTTGACATAATTACTTTACTTTTGAGTAACACCTAGCCAGTTAGGCCCACAATATCGTGAAAAATGGCGGGTCGTTACACCCAAGCTAGGAAGCAACACAGATAGAGACTTCAGTCAGATCAGATCATGTTGACCAGATAGAGGGACATCAGTGTATACGCATCTTGACTTACACCTTTGCTTCAAGAGTCTACTTACAACAGTAGTAGTCATGTGAGTCAAGATAAGTGCTACAAATTGGTATGGGACGGCAGATCACACACCACTGAACAACAGATTGACACATGTCTAACTTCACTATGAGTCCCCGAAGACTCTAGGAGAGATAGTGATTATTTCGGTCATTTAAACCCCATCCATTTAGAAGTGCCTAACTAGTACGGTATTGAGAAACATATGCCTACTGTTAGTTGATTAAACTAGAGCCACTTAGGAGCCGTCTCTTTGACTCGTCGTTAATTGGCTTTTCCATAGGCTGGCCACCTATGGTAGAGATCAACCATGATGATCTTACAAACAAGTCCATGGACCTACCAATATGTTTGAGACACCCAGTATCCTACACGGAGTTTCAATACCCCACTATGACTTACACAGAGATCCTCACATCACCATTGATATACATATCTAATAGAATATTTTCAGCTTAGTGTGCTCTCCCAGTACACCTGATTTCAGATCACGTGAGGATGAGCAACCTAGTTAGAGTCCTAAAAGAGTGTGACCAGTTTTCTATGAGAGATCCTGTCTCTTTCATGTGACCATAGACACCAGACAGAGTCGAGTATTTTTACACTCACCCTTCTAGATATATCTGTCTACCATTAGTTTTCTAGATAGTTGAGATGAGCAGACATTGACCACTGCATGTGCCACATAATAGATGTAGACTCCACAGTTCTATGCAGAGTATGCTTTCATACATTTTGAGACATATTGTACATGTACAGGTGTTCTTGCCATCATTCCATCACAGAGAGTTCTATTCAGCAGTAGATAGTGGTTGCATATGTAGTTATGAGAGCCACAGTATGTAGTAGAGTTATAGCAGTTGTCCTTGTTGTATTATGGAACAGAGTGAGATATTTGACTCGGGCCCGCGTTAGCTAGGACATTATGAGTAGTTTGTTTCCTTTTCCAGAGACACTGGAGTGTTTGGCCAAGACTAGCAACAATAAATCATACAACTCATTAGCATATAGCTTTACTTGCTACTAGAGTCCATCATATGCTAGCAGGACTCGTAGGACACCCTAGTATAGCCTTAGAACCTGGAGTAGAGTGCCCTGAGGGTACACGTAGTTGACCTATCGCATTGATGAGGATCAGGGAGACATGGGTAGATGTTAGGCTGCATTCTTCACACCGATATAGTTTTTCCTGATGTAGTTCAGACTAGCACCCTGTAGTACTTTAGAGTACCTGCTCCACTACCCAGTAGACCCTTAGGGGTGAGCTTTAGTTTTTCCCACCGAGGTCATTCCATTTACGTCCCCATAGTTTGCAGTGACCTTAGGAGCTAGTCCAGTCAAATTATTCCAGAATGTATTATATGTCTCACCAAATGATTCGATCATGTGTAGTTGCGAGCTAGCGAGCTTCGTCACTGTTCAGAGTTCTAGCATCATATTGGTCCTTTTGGGCCATGTGTAGATAGCTATCAAGGGAGAGCTACCAGATTACCAACGAGATGACTTCTTCAGTTGAGTCTACTAATTGTTGCAGATGTAAGAAATTCCAAGGACGAAATTTTTATAAGGCGAGGTTGCAAAACCCCATTTTTGGTTTAGGGTTTTACTTGATTTTAGTTTTTCCATGTTCATGTAAAAACCATGATTTTATTACAAGACTTGAACCTAAGTATTATGAAATATTATTTTCAATGAATGGATATGGTTGGTTATCAAGTAGACCGGTCACGGTTCAACGTAAAGCCAAACCCTAACCTTAGAGAAGACGTAAGGCCAAACTCTGGCATTAGGGAAGACGAACCCAACCTAGAGAATACTGATTCATGAACGGATGATGGGGTAAGAGAATTTAATAAAGGGACTCGTTGAACCTAGGGAATACCTATACATGAATAGATGTGAGAATTTAATTGAGGAACTCGTTGAAGCATATATATATAGGAGGAGGGGGTTAGGGAGAAAAGG
The DNA here is from genome assembly GCA_033002965.1 of Piper betle. Classification (NCBI taxonomy): domain Eukaryota; kingdom Viridiplantae; phylum Streptophyta; class Magnoliopsida; order Piperales; family Piperaceae; genus Piper; species Piper betle. Next base: position 3,812 of record JAURVB010002167.1, read on the forward strand.
GAGTCCACTCCTTCTTGCCTCCTCTCCAGTGCCTTTCCATTGTGGTGTAAGTATTTCATACTTCTTCTTAGTTTCTTTTCCATTAGAACTCTTACATGCATGGTTGCAACGCATAAATTCATTAGAAATACCTTGCTAAGTTGCTGGAACTTTTTGGTATAAATTGCAATAGGTCTTTGGGTGTTGAGATATTGTATGGTTGCAAATTAGATGGCAGATATGAAATTCACGTTTGACTAGTTTCAAGAAACCCTATTTTTTAGCCGCACTGTTCAAAATCTAATAATGGACATGTCAGAATGGAACGGACAGTCCATAAATAAATATCGGCCAATAGGGGGTACGGTGGAATGGACCCATCGGCTCAACCTAATACAGTGGTACGGTGGAATGGACCCATCGGCCAATAGGGGGTACGGTGGAATGGACCCATCGGCTCAACCTAATACAGTGGTACGGTGGAATGGACCCATCGGCCAATAGGGGGTACGGTGGAATGGACCCATCGGCTCAACCTAATAAGTGGTACGGTGGAATGGACCCATCGGCCAATAGGGGTACGGTGGAATGGACCCATCGGCTCAACCTAATACAGTGGTACGGTGGAATGGACCCATCGGCCAATAGGTGGGTACGGTGGAATGGACCCATCAGCTCAACCTAATAAGTGGTACGGTGGAATGGATCCATCGGCCAATAGGGTACGGTGGAATGGACCCATCGGCTCAACCTAATACGGTGGTACGGTGGAATGGACCCATCGGCCAATAGTGGGGTACGGTGGAATGGACCCATCGGCCCCAATACGGTGGTACGGTGGAATGGACCCATCGGTCAACATAATAAGTGGTACGGTGGAATGGACCCATCGGCCAATAGGGGTACGGTGGAATGGACCCATCAGCCCAACATAATAGGGGGTACGATGGAATGAACCCATCGGCCAATAAGGGGGCACGATGGACTGACCCATCGGCCCAATATTTTATAGTGGCACGGTGGACTGACCCATCAGCCAATAGAACTACATCGAGCTTGATCCCGATATGGGTATGTAGGCCAATCAAGATTGTTTGATTTCAGCTCAAATAAGGTAGAATAAAAGTATGATAGGATAGTCAGGTTAGGAGAATGGGTAATAAATGGGACTTCTTTTTATTTTGTTTTGAGTTATAAATGTGGCTATGGGAAATGGTCTAAGACTGTGGGAACCATTATTTTATAACTTATTACTCGGCATTTAGTAGTTTTATTTTGGTAACACCTGGCCAACAAGGCCCACAATATTGTTAAAAATGGCCGGGTCGTTACAGGTGGTATCAGAGCAAGGTTTCCCAAAAGCTCACATCTTATGACTCAAGTACCTTGTTGAAGAGTCCAATATTTATCTTTCTCCAATGGGGTATGTCATTAGTGAATTAGTGGACTCACTAACAAACCTAAGTAATCATTGAAGAAAACAAAAAAATTTTTTTGAACATAACGGAATGTCGATGGGAACCGCAAAAGGAAGTTTCAGGAGATTCCATGTCGACTATGTAAAAATTGCAACAAGATGCATTCAGGGTTATGCAGTGATCCTCGTCTGTGCTACAATTGTGGAAGGACGGGACACCTACAAAATGAGTGTCGTCAGCCCCTGAAGCAACAACAGGAGCAGCCTGAGATCCCGAAGATATAATTAATCATGCTTATCATCTTGCTGTTATAATATTTCGGGGACGAAATATTTCTAAGTTGGGGAGATTGTAAAAACCATGATTTTTATTACAAGACTTGAACCTAAGTATTATGAAATATTATTTTCGATGAATGGATATGGTTGGTTATCAAGTAGACCGGTCACGGTTCAACGTAAAGCCAAACCCTAACCTTAGAGAAGACGTAAGGCCAAACTCTGGCATTAGGGAAGACGAACCCAACCTAGAGAATACTGATTCATGAACGGATGATGGGGTAAGAGAATTTAATAAAGGGACTCGTTGAACCTAGGGAATACCTATACATGAATAGATGTGAGAATTTAATTGAGGAACTCGTTGAAGCATATATATATAGGAGGAGGGGGTTAGGGAGAAAAGGGCAGTCCACTCCTTCTTGCCTCCTCTCCAGTGCCTTTCCATTGTGGTGTAAGTATTTCATACTTCTTCTTAGTTTCTTTTCCATTAGAACTCTTACATGCATGGTTGCAACGCATAAATTCATTAGAAATACCTTGCTAAGTTGCTGGAACTTTTTGGTATAAATTGCAATAGGTCTTTGGGTGTTGAGATATTGTATGGTTGCAAATTAGATGGCAGATATGAAATTCACGTTTGACTAGTTTCAAGAAACCCTATTTTTTTAGCCGCACTGTTCAAAATCTAATAATGGACATGTCAGAATGGAACGGACAGTCCATAAATAAATATCGGCCAATAGGGGGTACGGTGGAATGGACCCATCGGCTCAACCTAATACAGTGGTACGGTGGAATGGACCCATCGGCCAATAGGGGGGTACGGTGGAATGGACCCATCGGCTCAACCTAATACAGTGGTACGGTGGAATGGACCCATCGGCCAATAGGGGGTACGGTGGAATGGACCCATCGGCTCAACCTAATACAGTGGTACGGTGGAATGGACCCATCGGCCAATAGTGGGGTACGGTGGAATGGACCCATCGGCTCAACCTAATACAGTGGTACGGTGGAATGGACCCATCGGCTCAATAAGGGGTACGATGGAATGGACCCATCGGCCAATAGGGGGTACGGTGGAATGGACCCATCGGCCCAACATAATAGGGGGTACGATGGAATGAACCCATCGGCCAATAAGGGGGCACGATGGACTGACCCATCGGCCCAATATTTTATAGTGGCACGGTGGACTAACCCATCAGCCAATAGAACTACATCGAGCTTGATCCTGACATGGGTATGTAGGCCAATCAAGATTGTTTGATTTCAGCTCAAATAAGGTAGAATAAAAGTATGATAGGATAGTCAGGTTAGGAGAATGGGTAATAAATGGGACTTCTTTTTATTTTGTTTTGAGTTATAAATGTGGCTATGGGAAATGGTCTAAGACTGTGGGAACCATTATTTTATAACTTATTACTCGGCATTTAGTAGTTTTATTTTGGTAACACCTGGCCAACAAGGCCCACAATATTGTTAAAAATGGCCGGGTCGTTACAGTTCAAGTCAGTATCGAGTTGTAACACCCCAATTTCGGTTCACTCAAGAACCGAATTAGAAATGTTACGATCTAGTTCGAGTCATATTTAAAGTTATTGGTCGGAACGACTCGATCAATGAAATAGATCGAACAACCTTCTTAGTGTCATGAGAATGGAAGACATTGTTAAATATGCATCAAGTGCATCAAATATAACTAAAAACAATAAAGTAAATAACTGCGTTGAGCTGAAGTGTGTGTAACATTTATTTGTCCTCCCACCAAAGTCGCCTAAGGATTTGTAAAACCTACATATATTATGTGTAAAACGTCAGTAACAAATGTTACTGGTCCAAACAATAACTAATACAATCTCGCGAATACGTATTCCATTACCCATTGACTCTTATGAAGCTTCAAGATTGCCTCACACTGGGCGATAAGCAAACATACTTAAGCAATTGCCGGTTCACATGCACGGCTCATAATCATATTCACACATGCGTACAACGGTGATGCCCTCACACCTTCTATATCACCCGCCACGGTCCTCGAGTGGCAAAATGATCATTTAAGTTAGTGCCACATATTCTGGAAATGAGCTGCATTACACAATACCATCATACACCACACTTCCTCTTGGTTTGAAGTAGTACTAGTGTGATTCATACATATATCCATACTGCTCACTCTCTTATTCGTGAAGTCTGAAAAAATGCACATACTCGTATAATAGGCTTAGGAAAGAGGCATGTATCATATATTTTTGGAGCTTCAGTTTGAAAACCAACAAGGGATCTCATCCTTATAGTTTTATTAAACATGCGTAGAAAACACACCTAATTGGCTCCACATCGGAGGGATGCGATAAAACTCCGCCCATGCTGTCCTACATATTGAACACAATCAAACTCTACATGCAAGGAGTTAATCAGAGAGAGGGAGAGTCCTACGAATCTGTGGTGTAAAATCCCAATTTCGGCAGTGATCCTAGGAGTTAGTCTAGCGAGATGACTAGAGAATGCATGGTCAATCTAACAAGATGATTCGAGCATGCATGGTCAGTCCAGCGATGTAAAGATTGTGAAATAATAATAATAATAATAATAAAATATCTGATTCGGTCTGGGAAGAATCAAACATTGGATTATTATTAGTATTATTAAATTATTATTATATTTTATTCTCTACCCGATTAAATAAAATATGGGTGTTGGGGTGTTTTCCCATACCCTAGCCGTCATTTTCATTTTGATTTGAGAGGGGGCGTCTTCCTCACCCTAGTCACCTACTTCCCAGTTTCTTCTCCTTTCTCTCCTTTTGCTCTCCTCTTTTGGCAGCCTTCTTACACCTCGTCTTCATGTCCTGTTTGGTATGCTTTCCTTGTCATCCTTTTGCTCATTTTATAGTTGCTGTTTTGTTTTCCGGTAAGCATGCATTTCATGATCGCCATGCAAATTTATGTTGTTTCATCAATTCATGACCGCCTTGCTATTTCTGTTGCTTCATCAACGTTCTATGCTATGTAATTGTTTGGGTTTAGTATAATTGAGTTGCAGTCCCTAGTGTCTTATGATTTTTATGCATGGGATTGGGATAGTGGGCTACGCTGTGGGGGATTCCTTCGGTGCTTGTCAAGTTAGGCATCCATACCAGTTCGTCGGCCAAGACTCACGCTGTGCATGCTCACAGTGCTTGCCTTGATGTGTGGGTTATATTGTAGGGAGAAGGGAAGCATTCCCTACTGGGCTGCTGGCCAGGCGTCGTGTGCCTTGGTGCAGGGCGGTGTCACCTTGGATAGCTGCTGTAAAGCACGAACTTGAGGCTTCCTCACTTGCTGATTTTATCTTGTTGTTGACGCCGTGTTGGGATGCTCAATATGGTTGATCAATTGGATTGTTGAGGAAGCAGTTGGTGAAGGTCGTGATGTGGTTTTGGTGCCAAGGTAAGGTTTGGAGAAGAGAAGGGCCTCGGGGAAGAAGAAGATGGCAAACTTGTAAATATTACTTGACACGACGCGGCTCGAGTTAAAAATAATACTAACTCGTAATAAATCCTTACAAGAATTATTATTCTAAAGGTTATGGGTTACAATTGTTAAACTAATTAATTATAGTACAAAATCACCCTGAGTAATTAAACTATGATAATGATAAACTTATTGATAATTAATCGGTATAGTATAAATTATTAATTTAAATCAGATGGTTATAAGTGATTAATGAAATAAAGATTTCACCTTTACCATATTAAATTTAATACTAGGTAAATAAAGTGATTATTTTAATAACAAGTCCGTAAGGTAGAAAATGGGTTATTAAGCTATAATCGTGTAAAAATCCCAAGTGTTGAACCTAAATATCATAATGAAAATAAATAAAGTTTAAACCTTTATTAAGTTGAATAATTTAAAATAATTGTATTAGTAATAGCTTTGAGTTAGGATAATACAAATCATTTTAAATAAATTAATCGAACGACTTAATTAATTAAATTGCTATTAATAATGATTGTGATTAAAGATTAAAATCATAAACTAAATCATCAAGATTGCAGTTAGGTAATTATCATCTCAAAGGAAATTATACTAATAATAGTAATTAAATACTTGTTTATAAGTTAATAATTATTTTATCATTAGTGAAGTGTGAATTAGAATTTAAATAAATAATTTAAAATGTAAGGTATGACTTAAACAATTATGTCACATGAATAATTAATTACCTCACTAGACTTGTTGTAAATGTTGACAATTTAATATTAAATATTGTTGAATGTTGCATGCTTTATGTTGTCGAATTTTAATAATGATAGATATTAGTCATTTAGTTGCATTCATATCTACTCGAATAAAATTATATTTATGTATAATTTTATGTTATTATTTAAATTAGGATCGATGGTCATCGTTGAAGGTTCACTTATGAACTATCCAGGTCCGTATAATTATTTGAAATGTTGTATTTTCCCTTTTTGGCAGCCCTGGTAGGCCTGAGCCCAGATTCGACCATAATACATCAGTCTTACAGAGGGCCACACCCTTTAAAATTACTATGTGGGAGTCTTGGTTGACTTGAGTTCATATCCGACCACCATGCGCCGAGTGCAACTGAGGTCGACTCAATTTGACGTAGGGCAGCACCCCCTCAAAGATTGAATACCACCCCTTCCAGCATATGAAGAGCTTGGCATAGGCTCATAACAACTAAAAGTCTCGGGAAATGATAATAGGGATTATATTGACTTGTTTCATTTAATTATGCTGCTTAGTGGTTTTATCACTAACGTGGAATTGCCTCCATAGGTGAGCAGCTTTGGACTGAGGACTAAAAGTGTGCTTGGTGGATCTTTTACCAACCAAGGTTTGGTGAATTGATAATAAATTGGAATTCGTTTTATTCTCTTGTGTTATAAGTGTGGATATGGGAAACGGTCAGAGACTGTGGGACTTTATTTTTATGTATTGTCACATGCTATTAGGACATGATTTATTTTTATTTCTTATAAATTTCTAGACTTGTTTGCTGTATTACGATTCATGTTCTTGCATGTATGTGTGCCTCATTTATCTTTTTGAGTTACCCCTGGCCGGTTAGGGTGGGTTGTTACAAGCGAGACGATTTGAGCATGTATGGTCAGTGTAGGCAGATGACCCTAGCATGTATAGCATGTTTTGCCAGATCATTCGAGCACATGTAGTCTGTCTAGCAAGATTAGTAAGGAGCTAGTGAGTTTTGTCAACGTTCAGAGATCTAGCTTTATTGTAACGACCCGGCCCAAAGTGCAACTTAATTGGCCTAAGTCATTTCTTTAAAATGGTTAGCCCAAGTTAAAGATCTATAGTCCATTCCCACTTATAAACAGGATCTTCTCCCATTAGGTATTAGATGTGGGACTAAGTTGAGGGATCTCACAATCCACCCACCTTAGGAAATTTCGTCCCCGAAATGCCTATACTTGGCCAGTTGCTAGCCCCAGCCCACGACCTTTTGGGCCCATGACCAGCAGCCTAGCCAACGTCCCTAGTCCAGCCCACCATCTAACACGGAACCAGGTTGCTCTGATACCACCTGTAACAACCCGGCCCAAAGTGCAACGTAATGAGCCTAAGTCATTTCTTTAAAATGGTTAACCCAAGTTAAAGATCTATAGTCCATTCCCACTTATAAACAGGATCTTCTCCCAGTAGGTATTGTGAGATCCCTCAACTAAGTGGGAATGGACTATAAATTTTTAACTTGGGTTAGCCATTTTAAAGAAATGACTTAAGCCCAATAAGTTGCACTTTGGACTCTTAATGGGCCGGGTTATTACAAATGGTATCAGAGCAACCTAGTTACATGTTAGATGGTGGCTGGACTAGGGACATTGGCTAGGCTACCTGTCACAGGCCAGAAAGGTCGTGGGCTGGGGATAGCAATGGGCTGGACTAGGGACGTTGGCTAGGCTGCCGGTCACAGGCCAGAAAGGTCGTAGGCTGCGGCTAGCAACGGGCCAAGTATAGGCTTTTCGGGGACAAAATTTCCTAAGGTGGGTGGGTTGTGAGATCCCTCGATCCGAGCTTTTCGTCTGTATGTATATTTTATATACCCATAGTTGGTCCCACTAGACCACGAGGTTGTCGGATATTCAAATTGTGCCGCATGGCAAGATCTGAGCCATGCACAACAACCATGGCTTTACCAAATTATTTTCACAGATCTTCCACGATTTCACTGTGTTAATGCCACCGCCACTTTGCCTTATAGCCGGTGAGACCTCAGCCCTCCTTTGGCCACCCATTTGGTATAGGCGTAATCGCCTCGCGACCGGCTTTCCATTTGTACCACTCACGACCACCAACACGGCCGCAGTCACCGTTGACAACAGAGTTTTTGATCACTATTCATCATCACTGCTGCCACTGTTTGGGTGTTTTTCCGGTGCAAGCGAGGTACATTCAGCCGATCGGACCACCCACATAGTTTCCCATTGCCGAGAACTTCCCTTTGAGACCAGCATCGACCTCTGTCGTTGCTGTGATCACTGCCGGCGACACCGCCGCCCTTGACGGCAATACTGCATCTTTCAGACCTTTTTCCATCCAACCAGTAGTCGGGCTCCATCGATTATCACCGCCAGCACCTTCGCCATCCACCTCAGTCGATCCCGACCGGCGGTGACCCCAGCCGTGCCGACGTCAGCATTTTTGGCGACAGAAACTGGCAACCCTCCACCCAACCTGTTTGCCCAGTTCGCTGTCTGCCGCTTGTGACCACATCTGCCTACCCGTGTTCATGTCTGTGTGATTGTGCCTGAGTTCGCTAGTCTGAGTCTACCCATCCTGTCATGTCCACTCAGCAACCCCAGCCCATTTTCTAGCCCGGTTTGGTTTAGCCCATTCAGTTCGGTCTGGTTCAGCTTGGTTCGGTGCGATTCAGCCCGTTTTCGGCCGTTTCTCGACCGTTTTTGGCAATTCAAAAACTCTTACATTATTTTAGATGCATATTCACATGATTTAGCATGATTGGATGTTATGATGATTTTTCTTCATTTATTGTTTTGTTAAATTAATTAATTAATTAATTACTATAATTAATCATTATTATTTATTTGTTTTTATTTATATGTTTATCATTAATGGTGAATGTTTATATGATTATTTGTTATTCATAACATTATATTTACTTATGAATTATGAATATCAGTCATATTATGTGTACTAAAGTGTGTGTGTGTGTATATATATATATATATATATATATATATAATTTATTTATTTATTTGTTTATTCGCTATGTGTATGTTACTGTTTATTTATATTTAATTATGTATGTTTGTATTGTTTGACTATGATATTATTAATATTCATGATTAATAAGTATTAACTATTTCTTTATTTATTTATATGTTTACTAACACGAGCAAATGTTGATATTTACTTGTGTTTACCTGTATATTTATATAATATAATTATATTATTATTTTATGATTAGTGTATTGTTCATGTTTATGTACTTATTATTTATCTAATTATCTATGAATGCATTTTTTATTTTTCTATTTATTTATTTATTATTTTTATTAATATCTATCGATTTGTGTGCCACATGTTTAGTGTAAAGACTCTGAAAAAAATAATAATAATATATTCAACGCAGTCCAGGAAGGACCGATCGTTGGAGAATTATTATTATTTTCTACCCGATTAATTCTACCCAGTTAATATATTTTATTATTTACCCCGTTAAATAAAATACGGGTGTAGGGGTGTTTTCACATACCCTGGCCGTCATTTATGGTTTAAGGGCATCTTCCTCACCTTAGCCGCCTAGTTCTCCTCTTCCTTGCCGGTGCTTCTTCCTTGCTTGGGTATCCTTCCTATCTTCCTCTTCTTAATTTTCTTGCATGTATATTCTTTTTAATTGATAATAAGCTTGTTAATCATGTAACTAAAATCTGAAATCAACAAGAAAGAAAAGAACTTGAAAACTGGAATCCCGTCCATGACTGAGTAGTCTGAAACTTTGGCAAGATGGGCGACCGTAAGAACAATTGCAAGGCAGTCCTTCACACTCCGTCGACTTCTTTTGCTACTGGGTCAAAGTGAGGGCTCGCCATGTCCATGGTTTCCAAGTGGTGGCAGAATTACAGCTGATTGTGGGCAGAATTGCGAGGTGACGGAGGTGATGGCGATCCTCTGAAATTGATGCTGTAATGGACGCTTCAGAGCGTAGATGCCGGTTGTTGTTCTTCGTTGACAACATCATGGGTTCCATCACAGCAGTTCAGGCTACCAGAACAGTCCACAGCGGATGACCTTCTCACCAGAATTCATGGCGGTGAAGTGTAGAAGTTGGGGGAATGACCATATTCCAGGCAATGTCCAAAGGTGGCTGATCCTTACTGTTTTGAGGCCGGCTTGAGGTCGTGCAACATCTGAATTGGAGCAAGGTGCAAGAAAGGAGGGGTCTTGAGGCCCAAGAGAAGAAGA
>JAURVB010002168.1:0-100162 GCA_033002965.1 Piper betle
TAATATGGGAAAAATTTTGATCTATTGGCAACCTTAGATAGGGCCTCTTTGTGTGTTGAACAAACTAACCTCTTTTACAAAAAAAGTATAAAGCCTTAGTACAAATTTCACGCCTGTGATGTCGAAAACTCGGTGTAATGTGCAATCAATATTTGATTAGCTTGGTCATGTGACGGTCTAAGACCAAAGTTGTGAATATCGTTTAAGTCATCATAATAAATTTATACCTACTTCAGGATATATTTAGTGCTTTTAGATTGAACTGAATTTATCCGAATTTTAAAATTATAAATAAAATATTTATTAATATTTAATTAAATATCAGGTAAAATGTTGTGGTTTTTTAAAAAATCTAGGTTTTAGTAAAATATCAAATTAAAAAACAGAATATCAGAATATCAAACGGGCCGATACATTAAGTATTTAAACAATGATTTTAGATATGAAATTTCATGTCATCAATGACAGAGTGGAAGTGGCATGTGATGGCCATGCAAGGAGATTGCCTTGTAGAAAAGAATCATATCCTATATCCACCGAATTCTCCACCCAGTTACCCCCACCTTATGAAATAAAAATCAAGTGTTAGTTATGATTCAAGAATTTTAACTTTAAGTAAAATTTAGTGTTAATTACGATTCAAGAATTTTAATTTAGGCAATTATATAAGGCCTTGGGTGATCAACGTGATGCTGAGTATACGCAAAATAATTTTTTTAGAAAACATATCGTAACTATAAACGATGGTTGAAATTGTTTTACTGAAATTGAACGAGGATTTCAAATCAGGATTCATATCTATCATCTATTCTCTATTATAAAATGCAAGAGTATTGGAAAAAAAGCAGTAAAATAGTTAGAAATTAACTAGTTGACAAACCACCCAAACACAGGAAAACGTGCACTTCTCAATTATATGTGCTTGACAATCTTCTCCCAAAGGGGCCACAATGTTGAAAAAAGGGCAAAACAAAGAGGGTCCACAAGACTAACATAAAAATCAGGAGTCATCTCTCTCTCTCATTGTAGACACATCAATAATTGGAAGAAATTGGCTAACCTCCCAAACAGTGCAAGACAACAAATAAACCAATATGATATCAGAAAAAATCAAAACTTCAAGTTTTCAAAAAAAAAAATTCCCATTTTCGTTCATTTTCTAAATATCAAGTGATGACGTAGGGACATTTCTTTCAGCATCAAAACGGAAAGATCGAGGATTACACTTTTTTTGATAAAAAAGGAGGTGTTACACTCTGAAAACTATTACTTCACAATCCTGAGCTATCGAAACTCATTAATTCATTTTTTTATAAAAAAACATATTTTACAGCACATGAAGTGACAGTTGAACCACCCAGAATGAGATTGAGATCGCAAATCGGTGGCAGTAAATCTGAGAAGACAAAAAATCATCTGATTTCTTTGATTGATTTGTATCTTCAACATCGTCTTAACCAGCTAATGGAGGGGTTCACTTGCCAGGGCGGCTTGCATAGAAGCTTATCTGCAGTGCAAGTCAAGTATAGAGATGTCAAGATCATACAAATATTATTCTTTAGAAAACGCTTAAACAACATTTTTTCCAAGGTGGACAATGCCATACCCCAAATACAGCTCATTATAATAGGATAAAGGACGAAATTGACACATCACTAATGCAAACAGAAGCAACCCAATTCACGCAAGGAAGCTTCACGGATTGCTTAAGAGAGTTGACGATTTGATGGGTATTGATAATTATTTGGAAGCAACCAAGAAAGTTTCATTCAAAGACTTAGCATAGCTTCTAAAGTTTACCAAATTACAATTTCCCATGACCAGAAAAACGGGAGATTTAAAGATGATGCCAATGGTTGAGGTTCATACTCAAACAAAGGCTTTCACAATCTAGAACCATCAAGATACAAGACATTAAATAGCCAGTAATGGTACCGTTCATATTCTCCTTTATCAAATATGCGACTTGTGGGATTCTATGCCACAATTACTACTCTAATGCTTGTCAGAAATTTCCATCAACACAGTTCATTTGGCAAAAAAACAAAACATCTTCCTTAAACCAAAAAGATGCGAAATATTCGAATTTCCAAAAGGTAAGGGAAGAAGGAAACATATCAATAATGTCAACAGAAGCAATCCAATCCACACAAGGAAGCATCACATGTGATTGCTTAAGAGAGTTGGGAGTCAAGAAAAATTGCTAAAGAGCTGATGGGTGTTGACTATGTTGAAACAATCTAGCAAATTCCATCGTAAGACTTTGCATATTTATGAAGTTAGCCAAATTACAATTTCCCAAGATCAGCAAAAAATGGAACAAAGATTATTTCCACAAACTAAGAAAACATTCAATACCCAGTATCAGAACAGCTAATATGAATGCTCTATCAAATAAGAAATTTAAGAAATTCTGTGCCACAATTACTAGAGATTCGAAAGCTGGTCAGAAAATGCTATCAACACCAAATAAAAAATTTAAATTAAATATATAACAGAAAAAAATAACAACAATCAAACATATACACATACCGGAGACCGGCGAGGCGGCGCGGCCGAAGCCGCGGCGGCGAAGAAGGATTTGCCCAAAAGGGAGAGGTGAGAGAGGAGGCCGAGGAGGTGGAACACGGCGAGCAAGCCCAGCACCCAGGGCATCAATATGAAGCCGATCACGAACGTGAGGGACCCCAAGAGCATGAGCGCCAGCGACGCGCCGAGCAGCAGCGACGCGACCCCGGCCGGCGTCACCTCCGGCAGCCGCGCCGGCCGCCGGGTCGTCGCCGCGGCGCCCGGGACTTGGATGATGTGGTAGACGAGAGCGGAGAGGTCCTTCATGGCCCCTCCTCGATTGCGCACCATAATTTCTTTCATCTCCAACCAGTTCAACATCAATCCAGAAAGAGAGAGGGAGCTCTGATGAAATCTAACACTTGTTTGAGAATATATAATAATATGATTGAAGGAATGGGGTTGATGGGGGTGGGTAAAGATTGATATTTTTCTCTTAATAGAAAATAGAAAATTGGGTATGGACCGTATTGATAAGAGAAGATTAGATTGAGGGAGGTTGTGATGGGGAGAGGGTGGGAAGAAGACGAAGAAGACGGGCGACGAGGGCAGTGGCACGGTCAAAAAGCGAGAGCATAGAGGGGAAGAGACAAGGTGTGACAGAGGAGGTTCTTTCGGGCGATGTCTTGTTCGACGGATAAAATGAATGAGTAAAGATCGAACTTATCCTCTTCGCGTCTTAGCCGATGCATCTCCCATCCTCTTTCGCCCTCTTGAGGGCTGCTACCCATGATGTACGAACCGGTAGATTTCGTGCGGAATTGGCCGATTTAAATCGGATCGGTATCGCGCCGAGTCGATTTCGATCGATTGCGACCGATTTAACTTCACAATCGGAATCGATTTTTTTATGAAATTACTAAAATACCCTAGGTATGATTTTTATTAAATTATTTAAGCATGGGTAAAATGGTAATTTGGATTTTAAAAACCTAAAATCAAACCCGGTCCCCCCACGCCGCCGCCCCGTTTCCGCCCTCCGCCGTGCTCCCCGACTCCGAGCTCGCCGCCGACCGGGCTACCGACCTCGCCGCCAACATCGCCGCCGACCTCGCAACGTCGCAGCCGACGTGTGGCCGGACCGAATCGGGCTGTGACGCACAAATCGCCGCCGACTCGCTGCCGACTCGCCGCCTACTGCGGGCGGCCGACTATTCGTCCGACCGGGCTGCCTGTAAAACCCACGATTCGAGTTAGGGTTTTATATTCAGAACCGGTCGGGTCGACCGTTATTTTTCGAGTTGAGTCAGTTTCAGGACACGTGTACCGAGCCGACGCCAGTCGCGTGTATGAGCTATGAGGGTCATGCGTACCCAAGTATATGATGATAACGTCATGAACACAGCAGAACAGAATGAGTTATCAGAATATATAAGAGTATGCCAGTCATTTTTTTATTATTATTTATATATAGTGGATCGTAGAATTAGTTTTAGGCCGTTTACCGCGTTAGGACGCGTTACGGGCATTTTGGGTGGGTTGATAGTTCTAGAGCATATCATTATGATTTTTTGTGTGTTGTTTGATTTTATGGGATTTTTCCCGATTTTTATGGAATTTTTTAGGATTTAATACGACTTAGTTATTATACTTGACTCGAGCCGGAGACGAGTCAAGTATTATTTACGAGTTTGCCACCACACACTCTCACCCCGACCTTTTCTCCCCCACGCCCAAACCCTCGTGCCGCGCCGCCCCTGTTCGCGCGCCACCGCCGCCGCTGTCGGCGCCGCCCGGCCGTCGACCGACGCCGCCCAGCTCGGCGACGACGTCGCCGTGCTGCCCCGACCAGGTCCGGCCCCCATCGGACCGCCGCGACGCGAGGAAGCCACGCCGCGACGCCGCGCCCGCGTTGCGCTTCGCGTCGCCGATTCCGCCGCCGGCGACCAGCGCCGCCGCGATCCGGTCGGTCGCCTCAGCACCCTCGACCCCCCAGCGACCTTCCCCGACCGGAACGGAGGCCATCGCCGCCCTGGCCGGCCGGATCTAGCGACCCATCGCCGCCGGCCCTGTTTTAGCCATTTTCCGGCGAGCCGCCACCTCCGTTGGCCGCGTCGACCTCGTAGATGAGTCGGGCTCGCCGAGCCGGTTCCGAGGGTACCCAACACGACCCCTTTCCAGCTAGTAGATGCCGCCGGCGATTGTCGCCGGAAAACCACCGGAAGTCGCCGGAAAACCGCCAGCAGCTGCCGGAAAACCGCCGGAAAATCGGAATTTCTGGAATTCGCCGGAATTCACCGGATCTTCCGCGGGGCTCACCCAGTGGAGCCCGATCGAGCTTCGGACGCCGATGAGCGCCGAATTTGAGCTCCGAGACGCGCGACGGAACCCTAACCGTCGCCGATTGCCGACGACGTGAGGTATAATTACCTCCGATTTGATTTATTTAAAATTGATGATGATTGTTAGCATAACATGCTAGGACTAATTATTGATGTGATTAATGCTTAATTACGAATGAAGTGATAAGAGTACATGATTTGATGAATAGTGAATGAATGTAAGTGATCTAATGAAGTAGATCGAGTCGGAGCATGATAAGTGATCACGACGTAACTTAGAAAAACGTAATAAAATTAGTATGAATAGGATGAGTTAGGATTAATTATTTTTATGATTATCTAATTGTTATTTTGATGGATGATCTTGTGATTGCATTGTGTGTGATGTTATTGAGTTTGATGCATCATTTAGTTAGCGGGCGTTAGTATTTAGTTTTGATGTGTAGGTACGGAGTAGGAGCTCGCCGCCTAGGCGCGATGACACGCTTGGAGCTTCTACCAGGTCCGTTTAGGACTCGTCTTGTTTTACTCTTTTCTATTGTATGTTTGATTTATTGTCTGCAGGACGGGTTAAGTGGCGTTTTATCGGATCCCACTTAACTCGGGCCATTTAACCGAATATTTTCCGGATTAATAACCCCTCGAGGATGAGATCCCTCGAGGATGATTTCGAAAACAAGATCCACCACAAGTTGCCTTCGGGCCTATTATATAAATCCCTACCCAGGCCTATATATATAGTAGTTTTCGCGTTTTCAGTGAGACGAGAGATGGAGAAATCGACTGCACGTACCATGCAGAGGATGCCGTGACAGTCAAAGCGGGCTCTGGATTAGTGCCAGCGGACTGTTCCATTCCCGAGGGATCCTGACAACTCCGCGTTTGAGTTCCTCACACCCGGAGAACGTGGAGGTTTACGGGTACTGTTTAGTACAGCGCATGTCCGGACTTGTGGTTCAAAGGGTACTAAAGGCGACTGCCTGAGAGTACTCGGCCTTCGTGCTCAAGGCCAGGAGAAATATGGAGGTAAGGAGAGGGCTTAGGATAAAGTTTCACGAGAAGTACTGAAAAAGAAGTGCCGAGAGCGGCATAGTACCAGCAGCAGATCAGTAAGTTCGGGATGCTACCGGGTCTGCAGCCCAGTGGCTCCTCAGTAGTGCCCTTCAGAGTGTTCACGTGGAAGTATGATGGTTTTCTTTCATATGAGAGTTTGCTCTCATAGCCAGCTTGTTATAGTTATTTTATTTTCCGGACCAGTAACACTTGTTACTGACGTGTTTTTATACTATATGTAGGTAATAATCACGAGTTGGAGGAGCCAGCTTGGACGGAGGAGCAATGAGGTCTTGTACACACACACATGTTAGATTTCTGAATGTTTAATATTGTGTTATTATGTTATTATATTGTGAATGACATGTTCAAATGCATGAGACATGATAGAATGTGAACATGATCAGAGATAGCGCAGCAGAAGTGTGATGGGTTGAAGACCCAAAGCTTCAGAGAATGAATGCATATAGATAGATTAGAATTTTGTGTGAATGAAATCATGGATGCATGTGTTGCTATACTATATATATATATATGTATATATATGATTTTGACAGGGTGGGCCCATAATTGCACTTTTAGGGGAGACTCTGTCCAGTTATTTTAAATTTTCACGAATTTTGATCGTAATTGTATTGGTGTGAAATTTGGTTGCATGTCATCCATGTAGTATCATGTTAGGTTTTATGAATTTATCCATGCATGACAAGTCGTATCTACATCTTAAGACGCCGAGATTGGATCCGTATGAGTTAGGTTCGGGTTAGCCGACCTAACCGGGGCCTGGTAACATGCCGGTTCGGTTCACGAGTGTGAACCGGATTTGGGGTGTTACAACATTGGTATCAGAGCCACTCTCGGCCGATTAAGATGTATGATACTTTTATAGGTGATGTGTGTGCAAAGACTGCTCCAAGTCCAGCTGGCAGGTATGTTTCTGTTTATTTTCCTTACATGCAGATTCTTATTGATAAGTTGTTTGGACAACAGTGTATTCAGGACCTTATTAGAAGTGTGTGGAATTAGCCTTAGTTAAGTTGACATGCCATATATGGATTGTTATCATGATATCAGATTGCTTGCCCAGTTAGATGTGAGCAGGGAATGTTGTAGTACTAGCAAAGGTATAATGGGTATAAAGTCTTATTTTATACCAGATTCGGACGTTAGCAGATGTGAGCAGGAATCTGACAAGATTGTCTTGATGGGCTTAGAGACCCACTAGTTCTGTCCATCGCATAAGTGAATTAGATGATTGACCAGATGTTAGTGTCTTGCATGTCACCACATTAGTCCTGTTTCCATGGGACATGGTGTACATGATAGGAATGAGTTAAAAAAAAAAAAAAAGAAAAAAAAGGGGTAATAATAAGGAGCTTGAAGTATAGAGATATTAGCAAGTTAGTTGGCACATGAGATGAGCCACTTCCAGGAGATAGTGATGAATGAGGATGAGTAGTGTGGTGGATCGACAGTTTGATTAGCACTTCACCACATCCGCCTCTTCCACTAGTTTATGACCTATGGGCAGAAGTTTTGACTTCCTTTTGCCAGACATAGGTCTTGATATGACGAGGAAAAGATCAGGACTACCATTGCCTGTGAGATTAGTTATTTGACCAGATTCTACCAGAGATAAGGTGCCAGACCAGTGATTGCTGTGTGAGGGCCAGTTAACACTAATGGAAGCAGCCACTCAGATTTTAGGAGATTAGAGTGGGTCTGGCATAGGTTTACCATCATATGTGTCAGCACCATGATCCAAACCCCTCCGGATCAGACACGCATGACTAGACAACCTAAGCCGAGTTGTTAACAGCCAAGATTTGTCAGAGATAGTAGAGAGGATTTATGATGTATACGATTAAGATCAGATTTTTAGTATCTAGATAGGATTGTGGCCGACAGAGTTGCACAACCGCCGACCGAGTGCACAACCGCCGACCGAGTGCACAACCGCCGATCGAGTTGCACAACCGCCGACCGAGTTGCACGACCGCCGACCGAGTTGCACGACTGCCGACCTAGTCACACAACCACCGCCGAGGTGCACAACCGCCGTCCGAGATGCACTACCACCGACCGAAGATGCACTACCGCCGTCCGTGTATTGCTCATCCGCCGACCGATTAGATTAGTTAGATCTTAGTAGGACCAGAATTTGAGGAACAAGATATAACCACAGTGGAAATTAGCAGAACAGAGAAGAGTTAGGAAAAGTGAGTCATTTGGATGAGATGGCATAGGATCCGACTTCACAGCTCTCTTGCAATTAGTGTTTTGACCTGATACCCTTGGGTCAGATGAATATTGCAAGATGTCCCCATCAGACACTGTTAGTTACAGTCTCATAGGGATGCGTATGGACAGAGTCAGGGAACATGACAGAGTGACCTCCAGATGGGACGGTCACAATGATCAGATTGTGTAGACTGCATGATCGTGCATCCATGGGTCACAACCAGCATACATAGATCAGATGGTTGGTACATGGACACATGCAGTTTAACCCATGTAGCGATGGGCCAGTAGGCGATAGGGGTTAGGCTTGTATTAGAGTATTGGGCATGGATAGAGGGTTAGTGAGGAAGGGTCTTTCAGAGAGATATTGATTTCCTTGTGTTTCGCCAGCACGATTAGGTTCTCACCTTGAACCATAGGATTGAGCCTTGCCCGAGTATAGAGGTACCTTCATGGTACTGATTAGGTTTTACAGTACAGGTAGATGTTTGCAGATCGATCTTCCAATGAGGATTTCACCCCAACATGAGAGTGGACCAGATGGAGTATATCAGTGTATGCTCATCTTCATTGATAGCTTTGCTTGAGAGTCTACCACAGCGGTAGTAGTCATGTGAGTCAAGATTAGTGCTACAAATCGGTACGGGACGGCAGGTCACACACCACTGAAGAGCGGACGAGACATGTGTCGAACCTCATTATGAGTCCCCGTAGACTTGAGGGGAGACAGTGGTTCTTTGGGTCGTTTGAACCCCGCCCGTTTAGAAGTGCGTGACTAGTACAGTATCGAGAAACACGTGCCTACTGTTAGCTGATTAAACTAGAGCCACTTAGGAGCCGTTTCTGAGATTCGTCATTGATTGACTATTCCACAGCCTGATCACCTGTGGCATAGTGAATTATGGTGATCTTAGAGACAAGTCCATAGACCTACCAATATTTTTGGCCACCCAATATGTTACATAGGGATTTTATCTCCCCTACTAATTGCATGAGACCTTAACCTTACCATAGATAAGAGTTGCGCAGCAGAAGCGTGTGGGCCTATAACCCACAGGTCCCAGGATTCCCCGTTTACCTGGCATCAGATACCACATGTGAGGATGAGATGTCACCTATTGAGAGTTCTTGAGCAGTGTGACTAGATTTCCACGAGATTCAGCCTCCCTTCCTATAACCTAGAGATGTCAGACATAGTAGAGTTTTCACTTGAGGATTCCCACTCACCCTTTTGTATCAGTTCTACCATCAGTTTATCCAGAGGATTGAGATGAGTATACATTGACCAGAGCACATAGCACAGAGCACATGCCACAGACCAGATGCAGACTCCACAGTCCCATACAGAGTATGTTATCATACTCCTTGAGACACGCTGTGTATGTACAGGTGTTCTCGCCTCCTTTCAGCAGTAGTTAGTAGTTGTATAGATAGTCACCTGAGCCATAGTATGCAGTAGAGTCATAGCAGCTATCCTTGTTCTCTTATAGAACAGAGTGAGATATTTGACTCAGGACCGAGTCAACTAGGACCCCGTGAGCGGTCCAGTTCCTTATACAGGGACACCTGAGAGTTGGATCTAGACTGGCGACAGTGAGCCGTGCAGCTCATTAGGGTATCCACCGTACTTAGCAGGAGACTCATAGCAGGCCTTGAGGTGACTGTAGGACCTAGAGTAGAGTTCCTGCGAGTACATGTAGGTGACTGTTCACAGATGAGGATTAGAGGGACATGGGTAGATGTTAGCAGGTAGGTCTTACCCTCGACATAGTTTTCCAGACATAGCCCAGATTAGAACCTTGCGATACTCTAGAGTATTTGCTTGACCAACCCAGTAGGCCCTTAGGGGTGATCTAGGGTTTTCCGCCGAGTTAGCAGTAGGGATCAGAACAGAAGAGAAGGATGATGGTAATGTCAGAACAGACACAGGAAGTATAGAATCCAGAATGTTTGAGATGGTCAGCATCACTAGCAAGACTCGCCACGTCGGCACCACTACAGTCAGTGAGGATGTATAGGACTGTTGAAGCAGTAGAGGATACGACTGATATGTATCCAGCTTCCAGGTAGTAGTTCAGCAGAACCTCCTTGAGTTAAAATTTCGAGGACGAAATTTTTATAAGGAGGGAAGATTGTAAAACCCACGATTCGAGTCAGGGTTTTATATTCAGAACCGGTCGGGTCGACCGTTATTTTTCGAGTTGAGTCAGTTTCAGGACACGTGTACCGAGCCGACGCCGGTCGCGTGTATGAGCTATGAGGGTCATGTGTACCCAAGTATATGATGATAACGTCATGAACACAGCAGAACAGAATGAGTTATCAGAATATATGAGAGTATGCAGTTCATTTTTTTTATTATTGTATATATAATGGATCGTAGAATTAGTTTTAGGCCGTTTACCGCGTTAGGACGCGTTACGGGCATTTTGGGTGGGTTGATAGTTCTAGAGCATATCATTATGATTTTTTTGTGTTGTTTGATTTTATGGGATTTTTCCCGAATTTTTATGGAATTTTTTAGGATTTAATACGACTTAGTTATTATACTTGACTCGAGTCGGAGACGAGTCAAGTAATATTTACGAGTTTGCCACCCACACACCCCGACCTTTTCTTCCCCACGCCCAAACCCTCGCCGCGCCGCCCCTGTTCGCGCGCCACCGCCGCCGCTGCCGGCGCCGCCTGGCCGCCGATCGTCGCCGCCCAGCTCCGGCCGACGGCGTCGCCGTGCCGCCCCGACCAGGTCCGGCCGCCATCGGGCCGCCGCGACGCCGGAATCGCCGCGCCTAGCGCCGCGGCCACGTTGCGGTCGCGTCGCCGATTCTGCCGCCGGCGACCATCGCCGCCATCGATCAGGTGGTCGCCTCAGCACCCTCGACCACCCAGCGACCCTCCCCGACCGGAACGGAGGCCATCGCCGCCCTGGCCGGCCGGATCTAGCGACCCATCGCCGCCGGCCCTGTTTTAGCCATTTTCCGGCGAGCCGCCACCTCCGTTGGCCACGTCGACCTCGTAGATGAGTCGGGCTCGCCGAGCCGGTTCCGAGGGTACCCAACACGACCCCTTTCCGACCAGTAGACGCCGCCGGCGATTGTCGCCGGAAAACCACCGGAAGCCGCCGGAAAACCGCCAGCAGCTGCCGGAAAACCGCCGGAAAATCGGAATTTCTGGAATTCGCTGGAATTCACCGGATCTTCCGCGGGGCTCACCCAGTGGAGCCCGATCGAGCTTCGGACGCCGAGGAGCGCCGAATTTGAGCTCCGAGACGCGCGACGGAACCCTAACCGTCGCCGATTGCCGACGACGTGAGGTATAATTACCTCCGATTGATTTATTTAAAATTGATATGATTGTTAGCACAGCATGCTAGGATTAATTATTGTATGATGATTAATGTCTTGAATTACTGAATGAAGTGATAAGAGACATGACTTGATGAATAGTGCTATGAATGTAAGTGATCTAATAAAGTAGATCAGAGTCGGAGCATGATAAGTGACCACAACGTAAGTTACAGAACACGTAATAAAATTAGTATGAATAGGATGAGCTAGGATTAATTATTTTTATGATTATCTGATTGTTATTTTGATGGATGATCTTGTGGTTGCATTGTGTGTGATGTTATTGAGTTTGATGCATCATTTAGTTAGCGGGCGTTAGTATTTAGTTTTGATGTGTAGGTACGGAGTAGGAGCTCGCCGCCTAGGCGCGATGACACGCTTGGAGCTTCTACCAGGTCCGTTTAGGACTCGTCTTGTTTTACGTCTTTTCTATTGTATGTTTGATTTATTGTCTGCAGGACGGGTTAAGTGGCGTTTTATCGGATCCCACTTAACTCGGGCCATTTAACCGAATATTTTCCGGATTAATAACCCCTCGAGGATGAGATCCCTCGAGGATGATTTCGAAAACAAGATCCACCACAAGTTGCCTTCGGGCCTATTATATAAATCCCTACCCAGGCCTATATATATAGTAGTTTATCGCGTTTTCAGTGAGACGAGAGATGGAGAAATCGACTGCACGTACCATGCAGAGGATGCCGTGACAGTCAAAGCGGGCTCTGGATTAGTGCCAGCGGACTGTTCCATTCCCGAGGGATCCTGACAACTCCGCGTTTGAGTTCCTCACACCCGGAGAACGTGGAGGTTTACGGGTACTGTTTAGTACAGCGCATGTCCGGACTTGTGGTTCAAAGGGTACTAAAGGCGACTGCCTGAGAGTACTCGGCCTTCGTGCTCAAGGCCAGGAGAAATATGGAGGTAAGGAGAGGGCTTAGGATAAAGTTTCACGAGAAGTACTGAAAAAGAAGTGCCGAGAGCAGCACAGTACCAGCAGCAGATCAGTAAGTTCGGGATGCTACCGGGTCTGCAGCCCAGTGGCTCCTCAGTAGTGCCCTTCAGAGTGTTCTTGAGGAAGTATATGGTTTTCTTTCATATGAGAGTTTGCTCTCATAGCCAGTTTGTTATAGTTATTTTATTTTCCGGACCAGTAACACTTGTTACTGACGTTGTTCTTATACTATATGTAGGTAATAATCACGAGTTGGAGGAGCCAGCTTGGACGGAGGAGCAATGAGGTCTTGTACACACACACATGTTAGATTTCTGAATGTTTAATATTGTGTTATTATGTTATTATATTGTGAATGACATGATTCAAATGTTTGAGCATGATGATATGAATGTGAATGAAATGATCAAGATACGATAGCAGAATGCAAGATATGATCAGAGTCGAGCAGCAGAATGAATGGGTTAAGACCCAGAGTTTGTATGAATGAAATCATAGTATGATTAGATGTCTGTGTGATATGATATATATTGCATATATGTATATATATATATGTATATATATTATTTTGACAGGGTGGGCCCATAATTGCACTTTTAGGGGAGACTCTGTCAGTTTTATTTCAGAGTTTTATTAATTTTGATCGTAATTGTGATGGTGTGAAATTTGATTTGCATGTCATTCATGTAGTACCATGTTAGGGTTTTATGCATTTATCCATGCATGACAAGTCGTATCTTCATCTTAAGACGCCGAGATTGGATCCGCATGAGTTAGGTTCGGGTTAGCCGACCTAACCGGGGCCGGTAACATGCCGGTTCGGTTCATGAGTCTGAACCGGATTTGGGGTGTTACACTGCCGACATCCTCCGACATCGTCGCCGCGAGACTCGCCGCCGATCGGGCCCGCCGCGGCGGCGGCGGCGGGGGTAAGAGTGGCATTCTCGTAATTAAAAGTCGAACTCAAGTCTAACTCGAGTAAAAAATAATAATTAATTCTAAATAATTTTAAAAAAATCTTAAAAAATATTTAAAAAATATCAGAAACTGTAATACACAGAATAATATCAAATTAACATCAATACCCAATTTTAATATATTTATATTATAAATTGTCAAATTATTATATATGACCGATTAAATTAATTTGGACCGATTCAATTGAACCGATTCTTAGCCGATTCAAACCAGATTCTGATTCCGATTCCGACTCCCTGGAAAACCGATTCCAATTCCTGATTCCGATTCATGCAACCATGAGCTGCTACCCCTTCCTGCTTGGCATAAAATGTGCCTCGCACGGCTGCTCTCCTGCCATGAGTCTTGGAATAAGAAAGTTTTTTTATTTTTTTATTTTTCATTCGTATTTAAGATTGTCTAAATTTAAATTATATAAAGCAATGATAGTTTATTTTAAGACTAATGATATGCTTTTATAAAGGTTATTGTTAATTTAAATAACTTTAGTTTATTTTTTTATTTATTATTTGAATCATAATTTTAATAACTGTATTGTATTATCTAATTATATCGGGTATATCGCGTATTGTCTTTAAATCCGATACGGTTTAAGTTTTTATACTATTTTAATTGATCTATGGTTTGTTACTTTTAATTTTTTGGAAAATTTAATTTTTGGTTGAAAGCTCAGGATATTTTAATGTATTTAATAAAATGGCGATGATAAAATAAGTTTTTAAAATTTAATATAATATTTCATTTATAATTTTAGAATATAATTCAACATGATTTGGCCCGATTGAAACAAAAGTCTAGCATGATCACACCCCGTACATTAAAGATCTCATTCCAACTTCCCTTGTCCACAAAGAAAAATATTTTTATAACTATTCATTTTATTATTAATAAATATCATTAACTATTTTTTTAACATTTGACTTAGTTGAAATGCTAAATACTAATTGAACTATCTATTTATTTATATTTAATATGTAAAATGAACTTTCAGAATGGAATTTCTATAATGCTTATCATGGCAGGTCTAGCGTTTTATAAGTTGGCATGTGCAGTTAATTTTTATTGGATATTAATTTTCTCTTAATTCAGTGTCTATTAAATTTTACAATTTTAAGTATAAATTAAACATTTTAATTAAATATGTATGAATAAAATTATAAACTAAATAGTTACTAATAATAAGATAAAATAATTTAATTCTAATACAACTAAGTTTATTTTGAAAATTTCTAATTTAGCTAGAATTATACTCGAACACTTTTCTAATAATTAATAATAATATAAATAACTTCAAAATAGATAAGTATTAATGGATTCAAAAAATTATCCTGGGATTAGAATCAACAACAATGCAAAAAAGGCTGAAACGTGAGAAAAAATAGAAAACCGAACACTTTAAGGTGGTTGAAGTACGAAGCTGTAGAAAAGTAAAAATGTTCATCACCACTTTGCAAGAAGCTGCCAAACTTTATTTAAGAAAGGGGGATTGATAACAAGAAAAATTTACCTTAATCTACATAAAGTTATTACTTGGTAAGATTTTTGTAATACGTCTTAAAAAATAATACAATCTTTACATGGCATTGGGTTCCGAATAGTTACAGAAAAGATTTAAGTGAGCTATAGTACATTTCAACATTAGAATGCCCCCAACGGGATCTGGTCAAGGGTGATCAAAATTTTAAATAATATATCGTGCCACTGGTTTGCACTCCTGCTTATTATCTTAAAACCCACTATAATTTAGACTTTTGTACCATGTTAATCTGTACCTAGTTTTTTAAACTAAAATTTTCACAAAATATAGTTTTTGTTGAAAATTATGATATTTTAATGGGTATTTAATAAAATGTTTATGATAAAATACATTTTAATATCTAATAAAATATTTTATTTAAAATTTTAGGATTGGGGGTTGAACCTTATTCGACTTGGTTAAACCAAATATGCCCGACACGGATTATAAATTCAGTATAGTAACTAATACGATGTTTAAAACTATGATTGTAATAAGTAACTGTCACACCCAATTTCGATTCACCTAAGAACTGAGTTAGAAATATTACAATCAAGTCAAGTTATATCTAAAGTTATTAATTGGTAAGACTCAATCAATAATATAGATCAAAATAACCCACTTGGCCTCTTGAGAATGGAAGACATTATTAAATATTCATCAAACCAAATCAAACATAAATAAAAGTATAAATCAAAATAACTGCGTTGAGCTCAAGTGTGTGTAACGTTTATCTCCCCTCCCACCAAAACTGATTTAGGATCAAAAGACCTACATATATAATATGAAAAATGTCAATAACAAGTATTACTGGTCCAGAAATAACTAATAATTAAATTAGCACAAGGGAGCTAATTAAGAGTTGTCGGCCTTGGCTTGACAACATCCCATTCTGACTCATCTAATACCTCGACAAATTTTAAAACTATCCCTTGCGCAGGAAAATCAATTTTTCCTTCAAAGCTCTAAATCCTTTGTATCACTCTTGGCCCTCTGTATCACCCTTTGAACCACAAGTATAGACATGCACTGTATTGCAATATTCGTAATCCTCCGTTCTTCTCCGGGTTTAAGGAACTCAAAAGTGGAGTTGTTAGAATCCGTCGGAAATGAAATGACCCACTCACTAGTCTAGAACCCACTTTGACGGGCATGTGCCTACTCGCTTAGCATGTGAGTCAAATTCACCATCTCTCCTCTTACTGAAAAGTCGATAAAATCATATATAGGCTTGAGAAGGGATTTATATAGTTAGCTTGAAGGCAACTTGCGGTGGATCTTTGTTCGAAAATAACTTGAGGGATCTCATCCTCAAAGGTTACTAATCGCGGAAGTAAAATATGTCTAGATGATACGTGTTAAGTAGGGTCCAATAAAACAGCTACTTAACACATCTTGTGATCTAGAAATCAAATCAATGATAGGTCATAACGATAAAAACTTAGAAGAATTTTAACAGACATGTGGTCCAAGCTCCAAACGTGACATCTCATCTATGGCGAGCACGGGATTGAAAACCTACATCAAAATCCACTACTAAGTAAAATAATGACATCTTTATATAATGCATGTTCGCGGTATGTGCTCACATCATCAATACATCCTAATAAAGAAAATAATGCTAAATAAGCCTATAATTAAACATCTAGCACGCAAATCAAGATATAACAAAGAAGTTGACTAATAAAAAATAATAAATAAATAAATAAATACACTCATGAATAAATAGATAAATAATAAATACTTAAAATAAATAACATTTTAACCATAAAATAATAATATCAATATACTATATAAATACACGGCTAAACACGAGTAAATATTACATGTACTAATGTTAGCAAACATATGAATAATTAAATAAATAAATACAAAATCATTCAATAAATAAATAAATAAATAATTAGTTAATATTAGTTAATCATGAATAATAATAGCATCATAGTTATCCAATACGGAATACATAATTAAATACAAATAAATAATAACATACATGGAACAAAAAATAGATAAGTAAATATATAATAAATATATATAATTTAATAAACATAAATAAGACTAATATTAATAAGTAAATATATCATTAATAATGACAAATAATCATGTAAACATTCATCATATACGATAAATATATAAATAAAAATAAATAAATAATAATGAATTAATTAATTAATTAATTAAAAAATACCTATAATGTCACAATATGCTAAATTGTGTGAATATTCATATAAACTAATGTAGGATGTCTTGAATTAGGCTGAAAATGAGTTGAATCAGGTTAATTGCACTGACCAAACCAAGTCGACCAAAATTAACTCGGTCTGGGTTAGATAAATTGGTGGGCTGGGTTGGCTGGGCTGGTCTAGAATGATTGACGCAGACATGAACGTGGGCAAGCATACAGACACAAACTGGTGAATAGGACTTAGGCTGGCAGACGCGAACGCAAGTGGGCTAATGTGAATGGGTGAACAAGACTCACGTTGGCAAACGAGAACGCAGGCAGGCGGTTCTTGTCACCAAAAAATGTCAATGGCACAGTGACGGAGGCTAACGCTGGTCGCGATTGATAGAGGGCGTTGAGGCAAAGGAGGTGGCGGTGGTGATTGGCCAAGTCCAGCCAGCTATTGGCAGGAAAACAGCTGAAAAAGAGGTGGAATTGTTGCTAGGTGTAGCGGCATCACCGATGGCGATCACAGCCACAGTGGTGGTCATAGGTGGTCTCAAAATTAAATTCTCTGCAAGATGAACCTAGCTAGATGGTTGGATCGGCTAGTGGTTGCTTGTCAACCTCAGAAAATGGCTCAAACGTGGCAACAGTGGTGGAATACTGAAGGACAAAAGAAATTGCCAGTGGAGACTGTAGTGGCACAGATGGTAGTGAGGGGTATGGACGGATAGCCGACCACGAGGCGGTTATGGTGGTACAGTCCGGTGGCCGGAGGAGAGCTGAATCGGCGACCGGAGACTTGCCAGCGGCAATCAAAATCGGCGGTGGCACTAGGGGTGGAAATTATCTAAAATCATGGAAAATCTTTGAAAATAGATGGTTGAAAGCTATGGCTGACATAGCTCTAATCTTGCCATGTGGCACAATCTGAACATCTATCTAACAACTCGCGGACCTACTGGGGCCCACCTATGGAAAATATATATATATATATATACACATACGAAAAATTCGAATCGACCATCCAAGGTCAAGACTGACTCTAGTCCTATAAATGACTCTTTAGGCGGGAATCGATGTAAGATAGCTAAATGGACCTCCAACGCTGACCTCAATCGGGTGAGAATCTTCAACTCAAATCAAGCTAGGCCCAAATGGGCAATTTGATGATCCAAAATCCTTACAATACATGCAAATGAGATAATCTAAAAATTCCGAATGGATAATAAACGCTGCAATGACCTAGATCAAGGCCTAAAACCCTCACTAAGACATAAAAATCATCTGTATACTTCATGTATACACTGTTAACTCATTCTCTACTGTAGCCTAACTAAGCCTATCATCTATATATCGGGCATACTCAACCACCATAAGATGCTCATTTGGCCATCTAGGCCCCCTTATTTATGGTCGAAAAACTGGTCTGACTTGAGCTCGCTCAAACCGACTCGAGATTGGCCCAAACTAGGTAAAACTACAAACAGGTAAAACTCGAAGCTGGGGTTTTACAGTAACAACCCAGGCCAAGTGCAATAACCTAATGAGCACAAGTTATCCCTCTAAAATAGTTAACATAAATTTAAGATCTATTGGTACACACCCACTAATATATTGGTCTTACCTTGGTAATTATTAGACACGAGGCTAATTTTATTGGATTTTATAATCCACCTACCAATAGGAAATTCCATCCTTGAAATTCATTTTCTCGGCCATGAGCCTAGTCTATGTTCACTACAGCCCATCATCCAGTTTGATCTTAGATCCATAATATTGAGGCTAAGTTTTACTTATTAAACTATCTAAATCACCATATGGAACCAACTTGTCCAAATTACATAAGAAAACTCAACAAAGAAAATACAAGTGTTTAAGTTCAATCGATGATCGATCAAACAGTGGCCGATCAATGTAGGTGATAAAAGTGGTGAGAACGAAGGTCGTGAAGTCTTCAAGAGAATGATTGGCAACTTGTAAAACCCACGACTCGAGTCAGGATTTTATATTCAGAACCGGTTGGTTCGACTGTTATTTTCGAGTCGAGTCAGTTTCAGAATACGTGTACTGAGCTGATGCCAGTCGCGTGTATGAGCTATGAGGGTCATACATACCCAAGTATATGATGATAACGTCATGAACACAGCAGAACAGAATGAGTTATCAGATATATGAGAGTACGCCATCGTCCGGCCTCCACGACCCCGGACCACTGCGACTAGCGCCGTGCTTCTGTCGCCGATCGCACCACCGGCAACCGTTGCCGCCATGATCCAGCTGTAGCCTCGACACCCTCGACCACCCAGCGACCTTCCCCGACTGAAGCGGAGGCCATTGCCGCCTAGGCAGGCCGGATCTAGCTATCCATCGCTGCCACCACTGTTTTAGCCATTTTTCGGCAAGCCGCCATCTCCGCTGGCCACGTCGACGTCGTAGATGCGTCGGGCTCAACGAGCCGGTTACAATGGTACCCAATATGACCCCTATCCAGCCAGTAGACGCCGCCGATAGTTGTCGCCGAAAAATTGTCGGAAGCTGCCAGAAAACCGGCGGAAGCCTGCCGGAAAACCACTGAAACTTGCCGGAAAACCGTATTCGATGGAATTCGTCGGATCTTCTATGGAGCTCAGACAGTCGAACCTGATCAACTTCGGACGTTGCCGAGAGTTGAATTTGAACTTCGAGACACGCGACAAATAGCTGTCGCCGATTGCCGATGACGTGAGGTATAATTACCTCTGAATTGATAATTTAAACTTGATGATTGTTAGCACAACATGCTAGGGTTGATTTATGATGTGATTGATAGTGCATGGAGGATAAGTGATGAAGTGATAAGTTACATGATGTGATTGATAGTGCATGGAGGATAAGTGATCTAATGAGATAAGTAAATATGAGCATGCTAATCGAGTATGACGTAAAAACACAGTGAAATTGGTATGAATAGGATTAGTTAGAATTATTTTCATACTTATGATTATTTGATTGTTGATTGATATTTATTGAGTTTGATGCATCATTTAGTTAGCGGGCGTTAGTATTTAGTTTTGATGTGTAGGTACTGAGTAGGAGCTCGCCACCTAGGCATGATGACGCGCTTGGAGCTTCTACCAGGTCCGTTTAGGACTCCTCTCTATTTTACGTTCACTTCTATTGTATGTTTATTTTATTATTTGCAGGACGAGTTAAGTGGCGTTTTATTGGATCCCATGTAACTCGGGCCATTTAATCGAATAGTTTTCCGGATTAATAACCCCTCGAGGATGAGATCCCTCGAGGATGATTTCGAAAACACGATCCACCACAAGTTGCCTTCGGGCCTATTATATAAATCCCTTCCCAGGCATATATATATAATTTTATCGAGTTTTCAGTGAGACGAGAGATGGAGAAACTGACTACACGTACCATGAGCGGATGCCGTGACAGTCAAAGCGGGCTCTGGATTAGTGCTAGTGGACTGTTCCATTCCTGAGGGATCCTGACAACTCCGCGTTTGAGTTCCTCACACCCGGAGAATGTGGAGGTTTATGGGTACTGTTTAGTACAGCGCATGTCCGAACTTGTGGTTCAAAGGGTACTAAAGGTGACTGCCTGAGAGTACTCGGCCTTCGTGCTCAAGGCTAGGAGAAATATAGAGGTAAGGAGAGGGCTTAGGATTTGAGACTAGAAAATGAAATAAGAAAATGCCGAGAGCGGCATCAACAGCAGTAGATCAGTAAGTTCCGGATGCTACCGGGTCTACAGCCCAGTGGCTCCTCAGTAGTGCCCTTCAGAGTGTTCACATGGAGTATATGATGTTTTCTTTCATATGAGAGTTTGCTCTCATAGCCAGCTTGTTATAGTTATTTTATTTTCCGGACCAATAACACTTGTTACTAACGTGTTTTTATACTATATGTAGGTAATAATCACAAATTGGAGGAGCCAGCTTGGACGGAGGAGCACTGTTGTCGCTTGCACACATATCAGTCGATACGAGTGGTTAATATTCTATTTATGATGCTATTATATTGTGAATGTTGTGAAATGCTAAGACATGGTATGATATGATTGAATGTTATGAGATAATGATAAGATATGATGATGTGACATGATTGAATGCTAAGACACGATGACAGAATGTGAAACATGAATAGATTGCGTAGTAGGAGTGTGGTGGGTTGAGACCCAAGCTTTTGAGCAAGTAAAGAGTATATCAGATTGTGTGAATGAAGTTGCGTGATATATAGATACATGTTTATATATAGTATTTTGACAAGGTGACCCTAATTGCACTTTTAGGGGAAATTCTGTCCGTTTTATTTCAGAATTTTCATCGATTTTGATCGTAATTGTGATGGTATGTAATTTAGTTTGCATGTCATCCATGTAGTATCATGTTAGGATTCTGTGCATTCATCCATGCTTGACGAGTGATATCTTCATCTTAAAACGCCGAGATTGGAGCCGCATGAGTTAGGTTCGGGTAGCTGACCTAACCGGGGCATATAACATGCCAGTTCGGTTCACGAGCGTGAACCGGATTTAGAGTGTTACACAACTAGTTATGATAACCTAAATAATGGACTTTGGAAGATCATTCGACAATCAAATGAAGTTCGACAAAATATATTTGTTGCTTATTATCTTCAACTTAGGTTAATTATTTTTGAAGAAATGACTAGGCCTATTGGGCCAAATCATAACAAAAGATATTAGAGCTAACTTTGGATCTTGTTGAATGATGGGGTATATAGGACACTGACTAGGCTCATAAGCCATAATATAGAAATTCTGAGGGCAAAATTTCCTATGGCTCCATTTGGTTGAATTGAAAAAAAGTAAAATATATGAAATTTTTTGAGTTATATTCTACAAAGATTCAATTATGATGTAAATATGATATGTAAAACCCCAACTTTGGGTTAGGGTTTTACCGATTGGTGCTTGCCCAATTTGAACTAGTCTTGAGTCGGTTCAGCTTTCAGACAATGAGTATGAAGCCCAAATGGTCATATGACTTTGTTATGGAGGCTATATATACCTAATATACAGATGGTAGATTCAACTATGATATAACAAAACATGATTTTTTAGTGAATGCTCAAGATATATGAGTTCTAGATCCATTTGAGTTTTTTTAAGATATCTCTTTTGCATACATCTTAGGGATTATTGATTACTGGATTGCCCCAATGGGCCTTCCTTTGATTTGAGTCTCAGATTTTCACCTAACTCAGTTTTGAGGCCTATTTAGATTTTTTGCCCTGATTTCCATCTATGGAGCCTCTTTTAGGCTTCAAGTTAGTTTCCACTTTTGACAATGTCAATCCAAACTTTTTGGCCATATATTTATATATATATATTGTATATGCCCTCTATGGACCCCATTAGACCCACAGTTTCTAGTTGATTGGATTGTGCCACGTGGTCAGATCCGATTTTGCCATGTCAGTCACCCTCCCATTTTTTGGGATTTTCTCCCACATTTTTGAACCATTTTAGCCTTTGGGCACGCTGCCACTTTGGGCCGCCACTAGTGAGGCTCCATGTAAAACTCTGGCTTTCAGCCTAATGGTATTAGTTTTAGTTTGGTGTCAACAAAGATCGAGTTGCTTGCTTGGCCCTTTTTGCTACAAACTTATGTATGGTATGTATGTGCAAGCCACGACCGTAGTCTCCCTGATGCTCGGTGCCTCATGGCTGGATAGTATGCTGTCTCTACTCTTATTTTTTATTTTTGTTTGAGTTAAGTCTAGTTAAGTTTAAGAACTTGTCTATCACAAGTCTAGTATATTTGTTGCATGTGTGGACCGCTTTCAAACGATCTTAGCCCTTGTGGGTTCGGCAACATGGTTTTCGAGGTCACCCTGATCGCTTTAGGGTGAAAACCCTAACTATGTGCAACCTACATTGAGCTCAAGGGCACCCTACCAATGCAAGCTCCCTTGCACTAGCCCTTTGAGGGTTAGGGTTTTGGAGTTGAGCACAAAGGCTCAAGCCTAGCGCCCAAATTTGAAAATTTACCCCTTTTTTCCATCTGGTGCAAAGGCGTTACTCTAACCCCCATACACGTGAACAAACTTATGTGTGCGTCGATTCAGCAAGCTTGCGTGCCTGGTTTTGTCAACTTTTAGTAATCTAGTTGTTAGAGGCCAGTGCTAAGGCACTGGGAGAGCACAGTAGCGCTGGGCTTTTTCCCCTTTTCTACAAATTCTCCCCTTTTCCTCCATTTTTCATCTTTGCTTCTTCTTCCACTCTGACAGCTCCCTTGCTCCTTTGCCTCTCCTCTTCTTCTCTAGACATTCCTCACCTCCTCCATCTTCTCAAATCTTGGCCAAGACCCTATGGTTGTAAGTCTTAGGGTAGGAAGCCCCAAGAGACCTTCACTAAGAACCGGTTGAGGTAAAGGTGCTTCCTTTTGCCTCTTTTCAGTGATTGTGGTTGTTGTTTGTGTATTTTGTGTGTGTTTGTATTTTTTATGAATTTTTCAAATGTAGATCTATGTGCTAGGAGCCTGTAGGCCATTTTTTCATTATTTTATCATATATATAAAAATAGTTATGTATTTTTGAATATTGTATGATCACATATTTGCACTGTTTTGACAAATAAATCATGTCTCATGATATATGTTGCAGATCTGCATGATTCACTCTTATTAACTTCAAAAGATATAGATCTACAAGATTTGTTTAGATTGTTTTGTCTAATTATGCATATATGAGCATGAACAAATGCCAAACTTAGCAAAAGGTGGCAGCTTTACGGTCCCATTGACCTGGCTGTCCCTTTCCCAATTTTTACACAATATTGTAG
This sequence comes from Piper betle, assembly GCA_033002965.1. Taxonomy (NCBI): domain Eukaryota; kingdom Viridiplantae; phylum Streptophyta; class Magnoliopsida; order Piperales; family Piperaceae; genus Piper; species Piper betle. Next base: position 23,912 of record JAURVB010002168.1, read on the forward strand.
GAAGTATTTGAATGGTATCTTTTGCAAGATTGCTGCTCAGGATGCCAACTACCTCTTATTTAACTACCATGCTAAAATAACCCCAGTAAGGATGTGAACAAAACCTTAAATGCATTGTGTGTTTGTTGTTCTATTGATGTGATATGCCATGAGTTTGTGCTCCATGGTAAGCCTATTAAAAGACGTTAATAAAATATATAAAAATTACCTATGAACTCATTAGGTGTCTACCGGAAACTTGTAATTTTTAGTCTAAGTTAAAAATCATTTTGGTGGTTAGTTAATTTTGTGGAGTGTATAGGAATGCACGGTGAAACCCCTAGTTCCCAAACTCTTGTTACAAAATCCATTACCCTCGTTATTTGGTGGTGAAATTGCATAAAATTTTATCCACACCTTAGAATTTATCCCAGTAACATCACCCTAAAATTTGAGAGATAATGACTCACTATATTTTGCGAGAGAAATTTTCCAAACTAAGTAGGTCCAGCTAGCTATAGAACCGACCTACCCAATGCCTTCCATTACCGAGTCTACTTAGGCCCAAATCCTTGGTGGTTAGTTAATTTTTTTGAGTGTATAGAAATGCATGGTGAAACCCCTAGTTCCCTAGCTTTGTTACAAAATCCATTAGCCTTGTTATTTGGTAGTGAAATTGCATAAAATTTTACCCAAACCTTAGGATTTATCCCATTAATATCACCTTAAAATTTGAGAGCCAATGGCTAAGTAGATTTTGTGGGAGAAATTTTTCAATCCAAGTAGGTCCAACCAGCTCCAGAACCAACCAACCCAATGCCTTCCATTCCTGAGTCCACTTAGGCCTAAATCCTTGGAATTTTGACTTGAAATTTTACAAGATTCATGCCCACGATTTTGGCTAATCTTTTCATATTACCCAGGCCCATTTGAAGTGTCCAAACCCAGGAACAAGACTTAGGAAAATTGGTGCTCAGCCTAGAAACACTGTTTTCAGCACCTTAGCTGAACCTTAGTGGACCTAATTTGCCATGATGCCCCATAAGCCAACACTTTGTAGGTTGGAGTCTCAAGTCCTGCTGGTCTAAATCTCAGCCCATTTGGATATCATTTGTCCTGTCCAAAAAATCATTCAATTACGTTCAACGATTAAACTCTAAGAGTGGAACTCTTCTACTAAGTGTACTTGTAACTTTAAACCTTAATTAAAGCTACCTAATAAAATTGAACATGTCATTAAGCAATATTATTAAGTAATTAGGTTTTCTGTGTTCCGCATGTGTTGGAGATAGGAAATATTTCCTACCGAAGTCTTACTATGCTAAAATATTGTAAACTGTTGTGCATAAAAAGATGTTGTGCTGGGTGAGTCATGCCTATATACCGTTTATACTCTTAGAAAATTTTTTTTATGCTTTATTTTTTAACGCACAACTAATCTCATATTGGGGTTCAAACATGAAAAATTTGCGAGGTTTACTTTTGCTTTTCCAAACCTGAAGAATCATGGCATGCTAAATACAAGTGTGTATAGTAACTATCTATTCTTCCACCAACTTAGTCCCAACACACAAGAATACAACCGACTTATATAATAGGAAAAATGTATGTGATGAGTGTTACTGGTCTAAAAAATAACTAATCCAAACTGGCAAGGAGAAGCTAATTTCTACAAGGAAAAACTAGAGAACACTCAAAGGGCATCTACTTAGGAGCATCACGTTGCAAACAAGATAGCATATTGAACTGAACTAGTGGTGTGCCACTCTTAGCATATGATGTTAATAAAAACTTTAACTTTAACCAAATTATATAGATGATAAAAACATCATCAATAAAACCTTCTTCAGATTAAATCATCAAGAAAATAGAATATGATAGCGAAAGCTTACCTAAATCCATAAAAGTAAAATAATTCTTAACTTCTTTAGGTTTTGATCTTCCAAATTTAGCTCCAGTTCTTCAAGACAAGAGTTTTTGGACAATGGGATGCCAAAACAAAATAACTACTTGCGAATTTGGGGATCATAACCCTTATTATCCTTATTTTTTCATTATTTTAATTTAGCCTATCATAATGAGAAATTATGAAAAATGGTATCTTACACGTGTATGCATACTTATATTAATGGCTCATTAAACTTAACTTTAATCAATCAATTTAATTTAGATGGCCATTAAACTTAACTTTAATTAGTCAATTTAATTTAGGCCTAACCTTAAATAATAGCATATGATATAATTATATATGCATGTATATATACATCCAAAATCCAACATATGACTCTCTCGGCAATATCATATAACTGGTCCCATTCTCAAGAAAGAGCGCATATCATAAGCCCTATCTAAACTTCTATATAACTTTTGGCCCATAGAACAAAGGCCGAGTGCTTTCAGGCAATTGCCTTCAGTAGTCAACTGATCCCATAAGTCTAGACATGTGTTATACACAACAGTACTTATCTACTCTACACTTCTCCGGTGTGAAGAAGTTCAAAATATAAAGATGTCAGAATCCCTCGAGAATTGAATAACCCTCTTGTTAATCTAGAGCCCATTAATACTTGCATATGCATCTGCTCATAGTATATGCAAGGTCAATTTCACCAGCTCTCGGCTCATTAAAATTTGATGAAAACTATATATAGAGCTGGAAAGGGAATTATATGAATAGGTCCAAAGGCAACGTAACTAGGAGCCAAGTTTAAAATTAATACGAGGGATCTTATCCTTGAGAATTATTAAGTACAAAAATAAAATATGTCTAAATGACCTGTGTTAAGTGTGGTCCGATAAAATAATAACTTAATATGTTCTAACGATCTGAAAATCAAACCACGATAGTGTAAAATGGTAAATCTAAGAAGAATCCTAGCAGATTTGAGGTTCAAGCCCCAAGTGTATCGTCACATCTATGGTGAGATCAGACTTCAGAACTTACATTAAAACCCACTATTACATAAAAGGTTGATAATTCTATATAATGCATAATCATAGTGTGTGCTGACATCAACAATGTCATCATAGCAAAGGGCAATGCAAAAACGATCAACCAATGGACACTCGACATGTAAAATGAGGCATCATTAAACAATAAACAATAATAAATAAATTAAATAAGAAAATAAATCAAAAGAACTATAAATAAAAATAATAGGTGCATGAGTGAACATCAAGAAAAGTAATAAATAATAAATAACAAATTAAATGCTTATGAAAATAAATAATTAATTAAATAACAGATAGTAATTAAATAGACAAACAATAGATACATAAATGAACTCATGAATATATAGATGAATAATATATATATATATATAATGAAATAAAATACTATTCATGATTAACAATACTAATATAAATAACAGAATAAATATGAGAGTAAACGTGTGTAAATATTAGCACATACACAAGCAAGTAAATAAATAATTGAATAAATAATTAAATAGATAAATATATAAATAACTAAACAAATAAATATTTAATAATAATTAATCATGAATAATAATGATATCATCATCAAATATATGAATGTGTAATCAAACAAAAATAAATAATAACATACGTGCGAACAAATTAAAAATTAAATAAATGAATAAATAAATAAATAATAAACATGAATAAAAATAATAGTAATAAGTAATTATAGCATCAATAACAATAAATAATCATACAAGCATGCATCACACCCGACAAATATATAAATAAATAAAAATAATAAATAAATAAATAAAAACACTCATATCGTCAAAATATGTCAAATAATGTGAATATATATTTAAATTAATATAAGAAATTTTAAATTATAAGAAACGGTAGAAAAATAGACTAAAACATTGGAAAAACAGCCCAAAAAGATAACTAGTCAACTAAACCCAGTTGGACTGAGTCAGGCAGATCAACTCAGTCGGGTCAAGCTATAGTATGGGTTGGGATGGATTGGTGGTCATGGACACGGAAACAAGTTGGCAAACAAGAGCACGGGAATCAAACGAGCATGTGGATGTGAACACGGGCTTGACATGCACTGTCAGTGCGTGTCATCAAAAAATGCCGACGACGGCACACTGGAGGCTACCGTTGGTCACGATGACCAACGGGTATTTGGCCGGTGGCTGGCCAAAAAATGATTGGAAAATCTAGGTATCACCACCAGGAATGTGGGAGTCGCCAGTGGTGAACGAACAAGGTCTCAAAAGCTCAACTATGAGGAGGGGACTTGATCTAGGTGATCACCCTGGCTGGAGATGGCTCGCCAATTTGGGAAAAAAACCCTGAAAACTTCGGCGGCAATATAAATCTGATGAAAAAAATGTTGTCATCAGTAGCGACTGTGGAGGTGCCGGTGCTGGTGGAGGTCTGAGTTGATAGTCCACCATGAGGTGGCCATGGTGGCATTGGTTTGGTGGCCAGAAACTCATCGGCTGGGAGCCAAAGTGGTGGCGACATTAGGGTAGTAAACCTCCAAAATTGTAGGAGAAATTAACAAAAAAATGGGAGATGAAGCTATACTTGGTTTGCAAGATTTAGATCTTACCACGTGGCACAATTAGGTCGATTACCAAAAGCATATACAATTATATATATATATATATATATATATATATATATATATTGATAAAAAACTTGGATCAGTGTCATCAAAAGTCGAAACTGACTTGAAATCTAATAGAGACTCTACAAATAAAAATGTAGACCAAAAGTTAAATAGGCCTAAAAACTCTAAACTCAAGTGGGTGAAGACCTCAAGGTAAAAAATATTCCTAGTATCCTTAATAAAAAACTCTTCTTAGTATATAATAATAATTCTTCATTCTACATATGTTAATATAATAAAGAAAAAATATATTAAAACTTGCCACGTGCACAAAATAGTCTACATATACAACATAGTCCACATGTACACATTGTCCCTAAATTACGCCCTGTTTTATTAGGAAAATAGTAGTCAAATATTTGCAATTTTATCTATTTCAATTATTTTTACGATTTTACTTTATCTTGACAAGAAAGCACTAATTAAAATTTTCCTTCTCAATTTTGCATTTTCTTATTAAATCCTCAAATATTTTTACAATTTTATTCTTTCTTATTCAAAAAGTATTAATTAAATATTTTACAACTTTGCATTCTTATTTGGAAAATATCAATTAATTGAAGTATATATTGATATATCTAATTCATCAATGGCTAAATTTGGCAAATATTATTTTTATTATGGGCGTGCCAAAAATAGTGAAATTGATCAATAATTTGCTATGTTCATAACTAATTATTAAAAATAATTGGGAATTTTTAAATCAAGGTAAGACTTATAATTGAAGTCAACCTATGATTGTTCATCAATAATTAAAAATAATTGAAAATCCTGAATCACAAAGGTACTATTAATTAATAAGTGAAAAAGTTTGCTTGAACATACATAGTTAAAATTCATAAATTTTAATCCAATAGAATATAATCTCTAAGTTATTTAATAATTCATAATTATAAATCATAAACAAAATAACTATTAATAATATAAAAAAATTTCCAATTCCAACTTGACAATTTTTAAATAATGTAAACTTAAATATTATATTAGAATCTTAATAGAATTTATATGCGACGAGCATAGTGCGGGTTTTCGACCAGTGCTTATGAAATTTAAGACTATTTTTATTCTTAATAAGAACTGGTCCTCATTATCTATTATCTATTGAGAAAACTAAATGATTTTTAGATGGTCTTATAAGTAAATGTAATTTGTTATTTTTAAATTATTATGAAGGAACTCTTTAATTATAATTCTTTCTGAATGAAAAATCTCTATATATTAAGATGATAATTTCTACTTAATTTTAATTAATGCATATATATATATATATGTATGTATGTATATATATATATATATATATATATATATATATATATATATATATATATCAAACATAGCAGTCTTTGACTAGCATTAACAGATGTGGAATATAGATACTCCTTTGGCCAATTTATAGTAAGTTTGAACTAAAAATCAGGAAGAATGCAAAGAGTAATAAGAATCATAGTCATTATTCTCTTTCCTTAACAGATAAAGATTAAAAAATCTGTGCAATTTTCTAGCTTGATAACAGCCATTCCTTTAGACTTGCTTGACCACTCCATATATATATACTAATTAAGCCAAGCCAAAACAGGCATTTCATAATCAAACAAAACTGAGAACGTGTATCTCAAGTCTCATCTGAACAACCCAAATCAACGACCCAAAAGGTAAGGGAGCCCATCATTTAGGTGGCCAGAATATATTTGAAAGGATGAGGTCCAATCAGCCTTCCCTAAATAGAGGAGAGAAGAAGACAGCTTTGAATGGGAAGATTTCTGTTTTGGAGGTCCAAATTTAGTACTTGAATTGGAGAGAGTGCAAATCAGCAGGTCGTTGACAAAGGAAAGATGATCTGTTGTCACTCCCAACAAATTATTCTCACTTACCATGTATTTCCCTTAATCATCTCCCGTTCAAAAATCTCTCTTTCTCTCCTCTCCAAAAAAAAACCCATATCATTGATTGAAAGGCTCCGTGAAAATCACGAATTTAATTGATCTCTGCTGATTCTTCTTTCCCCTTCCTTCGCTGCTTATAAAAAGCCCAAGCAACCCATCTCCTCTGATCACTCTCAAGTAGTCTTTACATGTAAGTCTCTTCCTTACCCTGTCTTGTTTGATTTCATTATAGAATTCAATGATAAGATTGTACAGTAAGTATCCGCCACGAACTTACGTATGGTACATATACAACAAGTAGTCTATGCATGCATGCATGCTTCCACTAGATCAAAATGGGATGGCTTGTCTGCTTGATAAAGTTGATTGATTTTTACTATTAGTTTCTGGAATGTTCATCTCTTCTGAATGATTGAGATTTTTATATGCTTTGTCTCAACTCATCAAAGAATGCCCGTTTTTGTTTTCTAACCAATAGCCTATGGTTTCAATTCAGATCTTTTGTATATAGAACTTGTTTTGGTTAGACATGCAGCTATCTTTGTGATCAAACATTTGAATTTTTTTTTACTCGTGGAGCAAAAGGAAAACTTTATGCCAACTTGTTCAATTGTCCAAATATATTTGGGTATAGAGCACACATTCATATATTAGAACAAAGTGTTGGATCCGGTGGAGGGATCACACATTTTATGCAATTTAAATACAATCACTCGCTATAAAAGAAGTCCAATAATAATAAAATACAGTACTATTGTAGTCCTTCAACATAATCAAATTGAAATTAAAAAACCCATGTAAAAGTTAAATAGAAAGCAGACTTGATCATAGGCCAAACACCTCATGGAAGCCAACCTTGGATATAGTTGACATTGACATGACTCGGACCAGCAGCAGCTATTGTTATCTGTTCAGGTTGATATCTGCTTGCAAACCATCGTAGCATTGTAGGAAAAAAATTATATATGTATGTATGTATGTATGTATATAAATTTAGACTTAAAATAATGGGCAATAGTAGATTCATATCAAGAAGCTCACCCTATTTGCAAAGTGGGTTCGCATCCTAGAGGGTGGAAAACTACTTCTCCATGGGGTTCCTCTGGTTTTAGGGCATAGTCTAGTCCGGCAGCATTGGGATCCCATCCTTGGTTATGGTTCATGTGGCTTCCTTCATCCAACTGAAAAAGCTGAGATATTGAACGGTTACCTTATATCCAAGATGCAAATTTTGGATGTACCCATAATGTGTAAATTGTTTAGTACTCATGTCATGGTCTTCCCACATAGTGAATTGAATCAATCAATGAACTGGTGAAAAAAATTTTATTGGATTTCTTTCTTTTTCTCTTCCCTTCTTGGAATAAACCCCAACATTGAAGTATAAGTGATAGGATCATTAATCTTACCGTTCTCCTCAGGGTCTTGTTAGCTTCGGTGAGCATTTGTTCCTGTGCATTTGATCTTACATCAGAATATGATTTACAGGGTTCATAATAAATAGTTGCAAGGGATAAAGCTGATAATAGGCAATAATGAATGTACCGTAAATAAAAAAAGTTTCGTACCTTTCTTTGTAGATCGGCAAGCTGATCAAGCATGCACTGAGTCTGATTAGATGCGCATAAGTGATTAGACGTAGCAGCAACAATATCAACATTTATTAAAAAAATTATATGATGGGAAATATACTTAGTATTACAATTTTAGGATCACCCAAGACTTGTAGACATTAAAAATTAGTACATAAACTTATTACCCGAGTAGATCTGATTTGCTTCAATGATGCATCCAACTGCCTTTCAAGCTGTTCTAGCTCTCTGCTAGACAGCGGGCCCAAATCCTCACCCAATAGATTTCTGAGAAAAAAAACAGCATGAATGCCATTTCTAACTTTTAAAACTTAATATGCCAGGCTAATGTAAACTTTTAAAACTCAATAACCGTGAACGTTAAGCTAGTCTGGTAGTTAAACTGGGGAGCATGGATAAAGATTTTACCTTTGAGTACCCACTTAAGGAACACTTAGAAAACAATAAACAATAGACACATGCAGAGCAAACTTACCTCTGGGATTGTTGTAGTGTCTCCAATCGAGCTTTGAGTTTCATATATTCCTGGTAGCTACTCTGCTCAAAAAAAAAAAAAAACCAAAGTGAGCTTATTAATGGAATTAGATAAATAACTCTTCACAGGACACACAGAATTTTAAAAGTTAGAAGGACAATTGTTAGATATGTGCATATAGGACCAAGATGTCCCTAGAATTAATGTCTCGTCATCATGTTACTGTTGTTTGATTATGTTGGTAGTTTTATTGACAATATGTTTCTGCTAATGAAAAAGACGTTTGCAGATTGTACTGTTCTAATACATTTTTCTTCTGCGGGTTGGCAGGGAAGTGCTTGAACAAGCAATGATTTCGACTTCAATTCTGAAAGATGAGAAGGCAGATTACTCCAATTTGCTTGATGTCTTCTCTACGAGTCCACCTAAAAAACGTCCCAGATTTGAAAGTGGAAGATACAAGGGAGTGGTGCTGCAACAAAATGGTCACTGGGGTGCACAGATTTATGCCAACCACAAGCGTTACTGGTTGGGCACCTTCAAATCCGAGAAGGTAGCAGCCATGGCTTATGACAGTGCTGCCATGAAACTTAGGAGCGATGAATCTCCCTGCAATTTCCCCGGCACAGACCTCACCTTGCAAGAAATGTTCCAAAGCCATCACCGTACAGAGACAATACTGAAGGTGATCAGAGATGGGTCATATGGAACAAAGTTAGACGAAGTCGTCAGGGCTCAGTTTTCAGAGAATGCAAGTGGTAGCTCATGCAATGATCAGAAGACAGGCCCTGACAACCATGGGGAGGTCTTGTGCACCCAACTCTTCCAAAAGGAGCTGACTCCAAGCGATGTAGGTAAACTTAACAGGCTTGTCATACCAAAGAAGCATGCAACCAAATACTTCCCAGAAGTGCCTGTAGAAGGTGAGATAGGGGGAGGACTAGATGACTTCCAAATGAATTTCTATGACAAACTCCTTAAACCATGGAAGTTTCGTTATTGCTACTGGAAGAGTAGCCAGAGCTTTGTATTCACTAGAGGGTGGAACAGGTTTGTGAAAGACAAGGGACTGCAACCTAAGGACATGCTAACATTTTATAGGTGTGAATACCGGGATGATGATGAGGAGCTTAAGTGGTTTTGCATGATTGACGCTGAGTATAGAAATAAAGAGAATGCAAATGAAGACCAGAAAAATGAAGACCAATCTGGCAGGAAGAAGATAATGCAGCTTCAAGTAGGGTTAGAAGGTCATTGTGATGGCAGGCAGAAGATAGAGCTTCAACTAGGTGGGTCAGAAGGTACTTCTGATGGAGATTCAGATCAGCAATATGACAAGGAATGCAAAATAGGGGATGATGAAACACCAAGGGTACCGGAGAGGGGTATCAGAATCTTTGGAGTGCAAATTTCAGCTTGAAGTGATGGTCAATTAGGTTTAAGGCTGTAGTCTTTCTTTTTTGCCTTTTAGCATATAGGTTTGGGTTTTTAGGTCTTCAATCCATACATCGACAGCATTAGAGGGATAGCAAGAGCTTCATGTTTGTTTAATGTTTTTGAACTTGGATCTGTCATTTTGTTCAAATCTCTGCCATCACTTCTAAGTTTAGAACAATGGTCATTACTATTTTCCTTTCAATACTTCGTCAGATTCTTCTTACACTAGTTTAATCTGGCTTTTGGGGACCAAACCAAATTTCATGCTGAATTATAATGGTTTATTTTACTTAGCTAGAATACATTGATATTACTTATAGAAGACATATTTATTCTTATTTAAAAAAATTATGCTAAGTAGGAGATTCAACTAATCAAAATATAACAAAATAAAAACAATATATTAAATTATAACAATCTATCTCTATAATTAGAATTTTATCTCTAAAATCATAACCTATCATCTCCTCATCTCTTGCATAGACCTAAGCATAATTATAGATCAACCAGTACAAGTTACCTTAACATAGCTAATATCCAATGGTCCATAGCTGCATTTGTTATGACCATAAAATATTAGAAATTTACCTGAATTTCGCGTGTCGATACAGTTGGCTCCGGTGCACCATAGTTGCACTTCTGATACCTTTCAAGTGTCTTCATCATGCTGCACAATACATAATTGATGGGAAATTTACTGAGCTCTAAAAGTGTTGAATGTTACAATGTAGAAGTTATGATAGAAAACAATAATTTGATACATTAATCTAATTTCATAACTAGGCATAGCAGTATCTATGATGAACAATTCAAAGGACTGGAAACACCATGCAAGCAATTTATGCCATTAATAAGGTTCCAAAAAAACTATGCCACTAAGCAGCTAAATATTACTAAGTGATAATGTTTAGAAAGAAAATTCTTAGAAGTGAAGGAAAGCGAAGGTGCTTGCTTTTGGTTTTGCAATGAACAGAACTAATTATTTGCACAAGCTAGACTTGTCCTTTAGCTTATATGAAAAAATAGTAAAAGAAAAAATTAGCCGGTTAATTTAAATATGGGTATCATCAAGATTGGAGAGGGGGTTAATATATAATGCTATGTGTATATATACATATTCTCATAAGGGATAATTAGTTGAAGCATTTAGGCACATAAAAAAGGGGACAGATCGAGATGCACATATAGTTTTGGAGAAGGCAAAATTTAATAATGCTAATTAAATGGTTGTTAAAAGATCTAATTACATGTAGGAAGGCGCTAATAATTGCATGTTAAAATACAACGAAACTACCACCATATAATCATGAACCCATCCCTATTGCTTTCTTGCTTTATTTGGTTTATGAAACAAAATTTATAAAATGAAGACATCTTTGAAACATTGAATTATGGAAGATGAAACAGACTTGTTAGCTATTAAACTTGCTGATCTCGACGACAAGACCTCATATGCAGTTGACAACAAGAAAACCTAGGACACGGCCTGGAAACCTAGAAAGCTGCTAAACACAAAACATGTAACGTCCTATCAACAAGATCAAATCTTTCACGAGGTTGTACGAAGGCAAAAACTAAAAACTAGAAAGAAGCTCCAACTTTTTTATAGCTTGGAAGCCAAAAAAGTGTTAAAGAAGCAAAAGCAGGCAATCCCTCCAGCTGCCAAACCTGAAAATAAAAAACACTCATCTTTTCTTTTGACATATATCGAATTGACCAAGAGAGATGTCTCCCACCAAAGGCTATTAAAAGAAGCACAAAACTGGGAGCTAGATGAACTACTAATGATCAACAAAAGGCTTTGTGCATATACATCATGGATATCGTAGTTGCTTATATATAAAGTGTAATTCTGTGAATAATCGTATTGGTAAGCTACCTGGAGGTGCTAGAGAACTCGTAGAGCTTCCCCCTGTTGGAGAAGACGATAAGCGCGACCTCAGCATCGCAGAGAACCGAAAGCTCATAGGCTTTCTTCAACAACCCATTTCTGCGTTTGGCGAATGTCACCTGCCTGTTAATCTTGTTCTCAATCCTCTTCAACTCCACCCTTCCCCTACCCATGATCCTTCCCTCCTCAACAACCACTACAAATCAAAACTAAGCAGAACCCAAACCAGACAAGGAGAGAGGGAGTTGGTTTGAGGTCTGAAAAGCTGAATTCTTATGTAGATTGATAGATCTTACTAGGAAGGAAGACGTCTGTGACTTTAAGGTTGGGGGTGAGATGGTGAAAGTAGCTTTATTTTTTTATTTTCTTATCTCTCTAGATCTTGATATTATCTATGTAGAGTTGATTTGTGTCTGGGTCGTCGGGATTGGATGTTTGGGATGTGAAAACAGTGATTGTGTTGGGATGCAGTAACTGCTGTGGGCCAAAGTGTAGGCTTCGTGTCGATCTATCACCTTCATCTTCACCCCTACCGGATTGGTCCCCTTCCGTGTCTCCTCACTTCTGACCTCAGCCCTAACACACGCAGAGCTTCCTCATGGAACACTTCATACATTTATCAGCTAGGTTATCAAATATCAACACTTACTTTGGATTATTTTTTTCTTACCAGCTCTTGTAAATTTTAGACGGTAATAAGTTGATATATCAACACTTCTTTTTCCTTTTGCTTGCAAGTTTTTCTTTGAATTTTGGATAAAAAAACATGCATGGAGGGGAAACAAAGATTATCATAATCTATTTGGAATAGCTCGATTATAGACAGGATAAGATGTTGTAAATAAGTCTTTGCTGAAGACATTACACAATGTGCGGCTTATGTAAAATGTAGCTTCTTATTTTTTAGACTGACTGGATAAAAAGGTAGATTATGATAATTTGATTTTAAAAAAATCATGAATTTTAATCATGAAAGGTCCTATTTTTTATGTGAGTTCGATTTTTGATAGCCATGTTGATAGGGCTTCCTGTTCAACCGCTAATTCTAGGTACACCTCAAACCTCACATCAGGGGATTTTTTTGCTGCAATTCATTGTGGGCTCGCATTTAATCTCTTGTTCTTCAGAAGCTTCTTGCATTGAAAAAAATATGAACTTAATATATAATCCAATATTATAATTATTTTTTAGGATCTATTTGGTTGGCATGAAAAGTAGTACACATGACATAAAAATTTAAAATAGTCAACTTAAGCAAAAGTAATAATATTTAATGTTTTGTTTATAAAAAGTATAATTAAGTTGATTAGTTTGTATTAAATATGATTGATCCAAGGAAGCATAAATAATTATGATTATCTTATATGGTGCACCTATGTGCTCTCCGATGAAAAACAAAATTCTCCTTTTTTTACCTCAATAGATAAAAAAAAGATTATTTTTTTCTCATTGAAGAGAGCATGAGTGGGTCATATAATGGCGTAATGATAATTAATTTCAACAGAAAAGACATTGAAAAAGTATTTATTTTACTTAAGAAGATATCGTATATATACTAATTTTAGTAAGCTGATCATTTAAAATTTTTATATAATTTACATTTCTTTCACGGTACCTAAAAGTTGCCTTAAGGAACTTACAGAGTATGGTCATTTAAGTTTTTACTTGTAATAGAAGTCTTTATAGCTTTTAAATTAGAAGAGCATTGTATGCAAATAATAAGTTCCTATAAGTGTTAATTAAAGTGCACTTTGTATAGTCAACTATTATGTATTTAACTTAACCATACTCACCATGATTATTTGTTGTCCTTAATTTTATGTCTGAAGACTACGTGAGCCAACTCAACTTTTTAAATCCTAAACCCTAAAAACTTCTCAAATAAGACTCCTTAAAGTCGATTCCACTTCATACCTTCTCGAGCCAAACTTCATTTACTCATTTTATGCATCATAGTTAAAAGTTTTATATAAATTATGAGTCAATGTCAACTTAAAATTGACATTGAGTCGACCTTACCAAATCAAGTCTGAGTACTGAATATTTAAACTTAGAATCGACCTTGTGTCGACCTTGTCAAGTAGAGTATGAATCTCGATGTTTTACACTAGGCGGCCATCTTGGAATTGATACTAAGTTGCCTTGATGAGTTGAGTCTAACTTTCAAAATTTTAAACTATGCAATTGAGAGGATGGGTTCAAATATCCGATATCCTTTAATTCGATCCATATGAGATCCATTTAGATTCGTGTTCGGATTTTTTGAATATATGATATATATGAAAATGTTCAGATCGGATATGAGTATGGGGTGTCTTATAGTATTTGATTTGGCAGATTCAGATTAGATGCGATTATGGTAAACAAAATATATATAATCTTCAAATTCGGGTTTAGGTTTTTAGATTCTGATTGGATATGGATAAAACGATATTCAATCTTTTTCAGACCTGAATCCAATATTCGTCTTGGCTAGTTTATGATCAATATTTGTAGTACATGGGTCGTACAGATCCTGTATATGAAATAGGTCAGGTAGTATCTATGTGGTCAGCTATTCACTGCTCTCTCAAATTATTCGGCTATCTGTAGGACTAAATTTTGGAATGCTTGTAATGGTTATGGAAGAGAAATTAGTTCAACTCGGTCATTGGAGCTACCAATTCCGGGGGTAAATACTTGTGGGAGATGGGATCATTTCTGAAAATGCCCACCTCTAGGCCACCCCAATTAAGCAGCTCTTCATACTTTTATAGCTCTTGTTACGTCTCCACTATATATTGGGCCATATGTGGCCAATTTTTCTTTGTTTTTTTGGAAATTAATCATGAATTACTTCCTACATATCCACTTTGTTTATAGCTAAAGTAGGGATTATATATATATAGAGTTGTTATTAATAAATAAAACATAAAAAGAAGCACCATGTGAGAACCGGTAACGAGATACATCACGAAAATTGAAATTAACCCAAGTGTTATTTTACGAACAAGCATACACCCACTCACAAAAGAGTGTGTCCTCGGCCAATGGGCCAAATTTAGGGAACAAAGAGAGCTAATTTTGGTTTGAGCATACTTTAAAAATTCGGAATTTCAACTTCACTCCAAGTCAAGGCTAACTTAGAGGCACTTATAAAAAAAATGTTAATACTGCAAGCAAAATAAAATAAGTGTTAAGTGAGTTTATATTATTTTATTGATTAAAACAAGAAATTACATGTTTATTTAATTAAAATATAAGAAAAATATGACAAACTACTTTTTTACTCCAAAACTCTCTGAACCGGCTCTCTACATGTCTTGATTCCATATGAATATCTCCAGATTGACATATTTTGTGATTGCTTCCCTAAGTTGAATTAAGTGCAAATCAATGCTTTAAGTAACATAAATTATATATTTATCAATATTTATGAGTGTCAAGGAGAGCAATATATCATACTAACTCTATATTTATGTTTGTTTGTAGGATTGAAAAAATAGCACTTATGACTCAGTATCAGCTTGCATTAGTAGTCATCGACCCCATTCTATAGCCTATCAGGCTAAGTTTGAGTTTTGAATTTTTAAACTATGGTTTTAATAATTTTATTTAGGGATAAGTTCAGGTCAGATATGGATTGGATATGGCTATATCTATATCCGTATCCGATTCGAATTCAAAAATCCAAACCTGAATTTAACTTGAATCCGAAGATTACATCCATTTTATTTATCGCATCTCTATCCGATTTGAAACTGCAAAATTTGTGTTTGATTCAAATCTAACCCAATTGACAAAAATAATATAAATAACATAAATTATAATATAAAATTCAAAAAATAATAAAACTATTATTTTAAATATTTTAAAATATAATTTTATTAAATGTCACCTTTTTGGATCTGCAAATCTACATCTAATTCAAATATTTTTTAGATATGTTATACATCCAAAAAGTCCAAACCCAAAATCAATCTAAAATGGTTTTAGATCATATATAAATGAATTGGATTGGGATCGAATTCACAGATTAGATATCTGAACCCATCTTTAGTTTCGACATTAAAATCATTTATAGAATTTGACTTTTTAATATATATAATAAAATCATAACTTTTGAAATCAAAAGAAAATTTAAAAATTACAGATAATTAAAAATCGAGATAGATGAATTAACATATATATATATATATATATATATATATATATATATATATCTAACAATTAAATTAGGTCAAAATGAAAAATAATCAATCTTCAACATTCGTTGTGGAAAACAACCTATAAACGAAAAAGGGCTAACGCTGTTAGTAGGCAATGATGCTGCATCCGAAGGCCTGCAGTTCACATGCGAGGGGTCACACACAGGTTTCCCAAACTGGGTATGTGCCCGCTATACGAAAGTTCTTGAAGAGGAAAATGGAATGGGCTCCCACCTTATTGTCATGTGGAGGGTTCCCATCTTCAATCCCTTTGCGGGGGACCACTGCTTTTTGATTTATGGTTGATGCCCATGGCCCCAACTTCTGTCTTGGTTTAGATCAAAGTTTTTAATACAATATCAATTTATCATAGTTTACAGATATATTTGGTTTAACATGATTGAATTATGTTCATCCCGATTTTAAAATTATATATAAAAAATTTAATTAGGCACAAAAATTATTTTTTATAATTATTATTTACTTAGATGCATATTAGAATACAATGATTTTTAAGGAAAGGACAAGTTTTTTTATAACCGATGGAGCAATGTGGTGTAGTTGGTCGGATCAGGTTATATTATTTGATACGATGTTGATTTAGATTCTTGTATTTGATGACCTACTATTTTATACCTTATGCATAACGTTATTTTGTGTTTAGATAAAAATAAATTTCATTTGTAGTGTGATTAAGTTTTACCCTATTGTAAAATGTTTGGATAAAATTGATTAAATATCATTGTATTGATAAACTAAAATAATTTAGCTAAATAATTATTAATTTCATAAGTGAGAGATACCCCGTCACATAGATAACAGCAAGAGTTAACACCTGCCCTATTTTTTGGCTCAAGACCCGATTAAATTTACGTCCTAAAGGTTAGATGGATATTTTATAATTAGTGGATCTTAAAATCTACACACTTTAAATAATTTAATTCTCTCTTTTTTTTATCCGGGCCTTGTCCACGTGTATAATCAAGGTCCCGGGTTAGTTTTGATCCAATCCAAAATATAAATTATAAATCTAAATTATTTCTTTAAAATAGTTAACCTAAATTAAAGACCAAAAACACTTACACTGACTACAAGGATCTTATCTGAGCTGGTATGGACATGATTCACATGAAGCTAATATTTATGGGGGCTCTGAGATGTATGAAGCAGGTTCTCAATCTCCTAGCTGGTTTACTTTTTGTAAAAAGTGCTTCCAATTTTAAGTAATAACTGGGTTAGGGTCCATGGCCAATTCATATTACATCCAAACAAACAAATTAGCTCTTGAAATGCTGAAGATAAGAACTATTAAACCATGAAATATGTACATCTCCAACATATGGGAATGACGCGTTCAATAACATGTGAGTGAGAAGTAAAAAATGAGGTACCATGTTATTGATGCTTTCGTCTAGCTTATGAATCATGAGCAATATTGATCAACGTCAGACTGGTCTAGTGGAGAACAACCAGCTTTTATTAATGGCTTCCTTCTTACCTTCCCATAATAGATATATATTGATGATATAATGACAAAGCAAGTTGACCCTTGAGCAGCCTCTTTGCCCTGTTACTGCCATAGGAAATAATTTAAGTGGACCACTTATATCCCTTTCATTGTTCCTGGTTTACTTTACTACTCTCTGTTGAATTCATGTCAGGCCACCTCCAGTATCTTGACCAGCTCCATCTTCATTCCTCCCACTCATTTCTAGGTAGGGTGCCAAACGAGTCTAATATAATTCTAAATATGGTCGATCTAGACTCGTTTATCTTGAGCAGAGTCAAGTTTGAGTTGAACAAAAAAAAATTAGAGTTTTATTTATATATATTTTTATTATGTATAACTTGAGACAAAATTAATTATGAAAATTTAAATAGTTAAATTTCGATTCAATTTTACCCCGGGTAGTTTTTTGGGAACAAGATCCTTATATTTCATATAAAATCATCATTACAATATAATTATATTTTTTTTTACATTTTATCTTATGACTATATAAAAAATACGTAAACTATTTTATCTAAAGTAAATTATTGAGCTTTAACTCAAGGCAAGCCAAACAGAAGTGTGCTCATGCTCATGTTTGCTTAATTTGAGGCGAACTTTGATTCGAATGAATTCGAATCAAATATCGAGCGAGTATGAGTTCGGTTGATTTCTTTGCACCATAAATTCTAAGTATGATGATGTTTTCACACAATGACCGGAAGTGTAAGATCCCAAAAATTAATTTTAAATCCTGTATTTAAGGGCAAGATCTATTATATTTTTTTTAGTGGGTGTGCAAAGAAATCTTCTATTGAGGTTAACAATTTTAAATAAATGAATTAGGTCTATCAATTTAATTTTTGCATGGATATTCTTAGGTTAAACTTAAAAAAAACTATATTGAATAATGGGTTGGACTAGATTGCCTACGCGATAGATTTGGGTTGAACCTTGGGACTTGAGCCTCGAGCCTTTAGCATTATATGGGCTAGTCTACTACTTGATAGATTTGGGTTGGCTACCTAATGGGCAAGCTAGTCGGGCTTATCTCCAATTTTTGTTAGTCTCAAATTTTCAATTTAGCTATATAATTAGATTGGTTAATTGGTTGGTGGATTAAGTAATTGAGACAAATGACCTTATAATGTCTACATAAAATCTACGGTAATTTACCCTAAGTTTATTAGTGATCGTCCCATCTAAATTTGTAGAATGAATCATCAATCTATCAACTTACGTGAAATTTGAATCGGTGGAATGTTGGTGCAACACGTGGTGATTCTAAGTAATCAGCTAAAGTTAGTTTAGGGATTTTTAAATTTAATATCACTTTGAATTAGAAGGGTGGTTAGATAATGAAACCAATTTTGTCTATATAAATAAACAAAAGTCACATGATTTAAATTTGTGGTTAGATTTAAAAACTACTAATATTCTTCTATTATCAACTCCTCTTACTAAGCACTGTTTTAAGCGCTATTTTAACAATCAGGTATTCTAATAGGACGCCTCTGTGATCAATCTTGGTCCTGAGCTCCTCGAAAACTTGTGAAACACAGTGCATGGTGTTGGGACCATGTTAACTGACCAATATATTATAGAGGACCAACTGTATCTTAGAGGAACAAAATGAAAAAGAAAAGAGGGAAACAAAACTATTAGGTGGGTATTGGGAGTCCAAGACGCACACTCACAAAACATTTGTAAATTTTGATTTGTTGGGTGATGATCCATCCATGTTCATATTTTGGAATTTTGATTAGGTTTGTTTGGTTGATGACATAAAAATTTGAGGTGGTTAACTTTATCAAAATAATAACTAATATTTTTTAAAAATATTACATGCTCAATTTATTTTGTATTTGAAACCATAAATTTTCTCATTTGATTTCATATATGATACCTAATAAGATAAAATCTGATATATTATGATCTGTTTGATTGACATGAAAAAAATATAAAATATATAATTTTTATTTTATTATAATATAAATAAAGAGTTGGTTATAATGTAAATTCAATTTTTTAATTTATATGCTATGAAATCTCTTCACAAAAATATTTCCACTTTTTTCTTGTATTATTTTATAAAAAATTTGTGGAAATGAAATGTCTAAGGGGGAAGCAAATATCCTGAGGTGGGAGGAGGTTTAGGTGGTGGGCATAACTACTAATAGGCTTTTTAGAAAACGTTGGTAATTACACAATGTAGACTTTATTTTGGGAACTTTTGTCAAATCTCATTCGACGGGGATGTGGCATCCTGTCAGGTGAGCGGCGAGAGATTTATGCTCATCGAAGGGGCTAGTCTCGGAAGTAAGTTGTATCTCAATATAAAATACTCTAAAAATAAATAATAATTTTTTATAAAAGATTCATGTTTTATCATATATTACCATATATAAGTTTGATTGATTTTTAAATCTTTTGTGCCAACCAAAGGAGCCACAGTGGAGATGGATTATAAACGTTCAGCTTAATTATTCATGTTGAAAGATAACTTAGATCAATTTATTTGCACTTGGTCTGGGTCTATATGGATACTATTAGACTCCACTTGGGTTTATATTATATTGTTGGTTAGACTGAACGAAGATTAATTAAATTCTCAGACAGGTAAAAAGAATTTTAAAGATATAATTGTCTAAAATAAGTTGATTGTAAGAGCTTATAAATTAATTTCACATTTAATATCTATTAGGATAATATATATATTTATGACGACGAATTATACAACATACAATATTATTATTTCTTTATGACGAGGTGACCAAACAACACCCACCCATAATATGTGCACGAGTAATGCTCCGTGCACCACTAAATTTTTTGTCACTTTTCCCCACTGTGAGTATGATTTGTTTATTTAATCTGCCACCCATATCATGCATACATGTCAATCAAAATTAAGGCGGGGGAAAGCAGAGCAAACTTTGAAGGTTCATAAAGAATTTCCCTGTGTACATTGTTGGAAAGTAGACATAAATATATACATGAATCAGGAATTGTATCATATGTTATTATATAAGGTTGGCTAAATTAAATTAATCTACTAAAGTTAAGGGTTATGAGCCATAAATTAAAGTGTGGAATTTAATGAGAAAAGTGTGGAATTCAATGTGTAGATACCTTTTCATAAATTATCTTTCGTAATGGGTGGAATTGAATTTATAGAACTAAGGTTATAAATAAGGAGGTTATGGTCCCTGAATTCATATCTGGTTTTCGTTCTGGTATCCCATTGTCCAGAACTTTGGTTTAGAAAACTAGTCTTGGATTTGGAAGATCCATAACTGAGAATTTAGGTTTTGAAAACTCTTTCTGGATTCAGACTTTAGTGTCTTTATGGCTTCAGGTACGTTTCCGCTATTTCATTTATCTAGTTTAATTTACTCGATGATTTGATATGAAATCTAATAAAGTCTATCAAGCGGTATCAGAGCCACCTTCATATCAAATTATTGAGACTTAGGTTTTATTTTATGAATTTTTGTGGGATTTAATCTCAAAATTTAGGTCCTCTTTTGGTAACATAACATGGTGAAAATAAAGTTACAAAAGGTTATAATTTTGGAAACTCCCACATAAAGATATTTTTTATTTTATAACCTTTTGGTTAAGTCATTATTAATATTTTAAAATTTATTAAGGACTACAATATGCTGCCAAAGTAGCCTCTTTTGTGGAAATTAATTTATTTTTTAAATATTAAGACAGTTATGAGTATTTAATTCATGTGGATATTAATCGGCCAAAAGGAAGGTTAATGTTTGACAGAATTCTATATTCATATGTAGTAATAGGTATGGGAGAATTATCAAGTGTCCATGTGGATGATAAATTGGCCAAAAGGAAAGTTTATTATTTGACAGAATTTATTGTTCATATTTTACTACACTAAAGACTTATTATTGTAATAAATATGGGATAATTATCAGGTTTCCATGTAGATAATAAATCGGCCAAAAAGAAGGTTTATTATTTGACAGGATTTATTGTTCATATTTTACTACACTAAAGACTTATTATTGTAATAAATATGGGATAATTATCAGGTTTCCATGTGGATAATAAATCGGCCAAAAGGAAGGTTTTTATCTGACATGATTTATTATCCATATTTGATTATGACATTAAAATAATAAATATGAGATAATTATTAGGTTTCCATGTGAATGATAAATCTGCCAAAAAGAAGGTTTATTATTTGACAGGATTTATTATCTATATTTTATTATTGCACTAAGAGTACCATTTACAAATTGATATTTTTATCCAAAGACTAAATATTGATG
Source organism: Piper betle (assembly GCA_033002965.1). Lineage (NCBI taxonomy): Eukaryota > Viridiplantae > Streptophyta > Magnoliopsida > Piperales > Piperaceae > Piper > Piper betle. Next base: position 45,743 of record JAURVB010002168.1, read on the forward strand.
TTGTGCTAGGTATCTATTAAAGGGATTAAAAAATTATTAATCTTATTGTGGGCATGTTGTTTTCTCTTCAGTTAATCAGTCTGCTTCTATAATTTCTGCCAACATAAACTCAGTGCCAATGCTTAAAGATAACTTTAAGGATTGGAAAGAAAGCATAATGATTATTCTCAGCTGCATAGATCTTGACCTTGCATTAAGGACTGAACAGCCTGCTTCTCTTACTGATAAAAGTTCCAATGAGGACAAACGGGACATTGAGAAATGGGAACGTTCAAATCGCATGAGTCTTATGATCATAAAACGGGGAATTCCAGAGACCTTCAGGGGCGATGTGTCTGAAAAGGTTACTACAGCCATTGAGTTACTTAAAGAAATTGAAAAGCGTTTTGTCAAAAATGATAAAGCTGAAACAAGTACGCTTTTGACGAACTTGATTTCAATGAAGTATAAAGGCAAAACAAGCATAAGGGAGTACATCTTAGAGATGTCTAACATTGCTTCAAAAGTAAAAGCACTAAAGTTAGAGCTATCTGAAGATTTGCTCGTGCATTTAATTTTAATTTCTCTTCCTGCACAATTCGGTCAATTCAAGGTCAGTTACAACTGTCAAAGGGATAAATTGACTCTTAATGAGCTTATTTCTTATTGTGTGCAAGAAGAAGAAAGATTGAAACAAGAACAGGTTGAGAGTGCTCACTTGGCTAGTACCTATAAGGATAAAAATAAGAAAAAAAGAGGGCTAAGGATGCTGATAATAGGTCTCACACACAACAGCAAAAGAAAGAAAATCAAGTTTCTTGCTGTTTCTTTTGTGGTAAACCTGGACATATGAAGAAGGAATGCACTAAGTATCACACCCGACGTGTAAAGAAAGGTTCATTTCTTAATTTTGTTTGTTCTGAGGTTAATCTAGTTTCAGTACCAATACACACTTGGTGGCTAAATTCAGGTGCTACTACTCACATAAGTGTGTCAATGCAGGGTTGCCTGAGTTACAGAAAGCCAAATGATGCTGAAAGATTCATCTATATGGGTGATGGCAAATCAGTAATAGTTGAAGCAATAGGGATTTTTAGATTATTATTAGAGACAGGATTTTATTTGGATTTGAAAGAGACATATGTAATACCATCTTTTAGACAAAATTTGGTTTCTATTTCTATATTGGACAAATCAAGTTACTCTTGTTCATTTAGAAATAATAAGTTTAGTCTTTTTCTAAATTCAAATATTGCAGGTACAGGGTCCTTGTCTTTTTATGATAATCTATATTTACTTGATATTATTGCACCTTTTAATGAAACCTTGTATGTGGAACTATGTGGTACAAAAAAAATTAACCAATGAGAATTCTGCTTTACTATGGCATAAGCGTTTAGGACACATTTCTAAACAAAGAATTGTACAACTTATGTTAGATGGAATTCTTGATTCTCTTAATTTTGCAGATTTTCAAATCTGTATTGGGTGCATTAAGGGAAAACAAACAAATATAAGGAGACTAGGTGCCAATAGATCTTCGAATCGTCCCGCAATACACATTGCCAGGTACTCCTAGTATGAATAGTATTGCTGAGAGACGAAACAGAACATTAAAGGACATGGTAAGAAGTATGATTGCTCATACTACTTTGCTTGATTCACTCTGGGGTGAGGCACTAAAGACAGCAGTATATCTTCTTAATAGAGTACCGACAAAAGCAACAGTTAAGACCCCTTTATGAATTATGGACCGGAAAAGGCCCAGTATAATGCATTTAAGCATTTGGGGTTGTCCAGCTAAAGCAAGGCCTTATAGGCCGGATGAAAGGAAATTGGACTCAAGAACAATAAGCAGTTATTTTGTTGGATACTATGATTGGTCAATAGGGTATAAGTTTTATGATCCCACCATTAAGTCATTCTTTGAGACGAGAAATGCCCAGTTTTTGAGGATGTTGGTTTGGAAGGGGAAATGAGGTTAGAGACTTTGTCTTTGAAGAAGAATCCGATTCTCTTCCCATAATTGTTCTTGATAAAAAATCAGGATCAGGATCATATTTCTAATGTAATTCAAGAAACAGTACTAGAATTACAAGACTTTGTCGAGAATCTCCCTACTCAAGTTATACCTGAAGGACAAACTCAACAACCTCAAGAGTAAATGCCACTGAGGAGATCCACAAGAGAAAGGAGAAAAGTAATTTCAGATGATTATATTATCTTTCTCCAAGAACATGAGGATAACAATGAAATGGTTGATGATCCAATCAGCTTTCATCAAGTCATGAAGAGTTCTAATTCTCAAAAGTGGATTGATGCTATGAATGAAGAGATAAAGTCCATGAAAACTAATGACGTTTGGGATCTCGTCTTATTGCCTGAAGGTGGAAACCCATTGGTTGCAAATGGATATTTAAAACCAAGAGGGATTCAAAGGGTAATATAGAAAGATATAAGGCTCGTCTTGTTGCAAAGGGCTTTACTCAAAAGGAAGGCATTGATTATAATGAGACTTTCTCTCCAGTTTCATCGAAAGACTCATTTAGAATAATTATGGCATTAGTGAAACATTTTGATCTTGAGTTACATCAGATGGATGTAAAGACTGCGTTTCTAAATGGTGACATTGATGAAATAATTTATATGGTGCAACCAGAAAACTTTGTATTGGGAGATTCAAAGAAGATGGTTTGCAAATTAAAGAAATCCATCTATGGACTTAAGCAGGCTTCTCGTCAATGGTATCACAAATTTCATCAAGTGATTCTCTCATTTAGTTTTGAGATGAATGTGATTGATGATTGTATATACCATAAGTTTAGTGGGAGTAAGTATATTTTCTTGGTTTTATATGTTGATGATATATTACTTGCGAGTAATAATATAGATTTTTTGCACGAAACCAAGAATCTTTTGTCAGAGAAATTTGAAATGAAAGATCTTGGTAATGCTTCTTTTGTATTAGGAATTCAAATACATCGGAATCGCGATCGATGTATACTTGGATTATCACAAAAGACATATATAGAAAATGTGCTTAAAAGATTTGGCATGCAAAATTGTAAACCAGGAGATACCCCTATTTCTAAAGGAGACAAATTCAGTCTCAATCAATGCCCCAAAAATGATATAGAAGAAAAGGAAATGCAAAAGATTCCCTATGTTTCAGTAGTGGGAAGTCTTATGTATGTTCAAGTTTGTACGCGTCTAGATATTGTGTATATTGTTGGAATGTTGGGCAGATATCAAAGTAATCCAGGGTTGGATCACTGGATAGCAGCCAAAAGGGTCATGAGCTATCTTCAGAAAACAAAACATTACATGCTCACATATCGGAAATCAGATCAACTTGAGATCACAGGATATTCTGATTCTGATTTTGCTGGATGTCAAGATAGTCGTCGATCCACTTCTTGCTATGTCTAACTACTAGCTGGCGGAGCTATTTCTTGGAAAAGTGCTAAGCAGACACTCATAGCTTCTTTCACTATGGCAGCTGAATTCATAGCTTGTTATGAGGCATCCAATTAGGGAATATGGTTGCGGAATTTTGTCACAGGGCTGCGTATTGTTGATAATATTGAAAGACCACTTAAGATATTTTATGACAATCAGTCTGCAGTATCATATTCAAATAACAACAAGAGCTCATCTAAATCAAAATATATAGAGATCAAGTTTCTTGTTGTGAAAGAAAGAGTTCAGAGTGGTAAAGTATCAATAGAACATATTGGAACAAACTCTATGGTTGCGGATCCGCTTACTAAAGGATTACTACCCAAGGTCTTTTATGAGCATGTTGCTCAGATGGGTATTGTATCATTCGATGATATGTTACTTTAGTGGGAGTTTGTATTGAACTGCAGTATTTTGGTTTAAGGTTCACTCTATTTTGGTATTTTGGTGATCTCATAAGGTTGGACCAGTTGAAAATAGGCATGTTCAGATCAAATTACATGTAATTTTTATGCTACACATCCATACTTGATCTATGTCATTTGATTATGTTGGTGTATGTGACCATGGAAGGTTTAGTTACGCTCAATGTGACGAAAATCGCCTTGATTCTATATTGACATTGATTAATGGACGAGATTGTTATTTTGGTATAATGACATATGTTTGGAGCTCATAAAGTTATACAATTATTTTGTGTATATATTAAGTCCAATTGGGAGATTGTTGGAAATTAGACATAAATATATACATGAATCAGGAATTGTATCATATGTTATTATATAAGGTTGGCTAAATTAAATTGATCTACTAAAGTTAAGGGTTATGAACCATAAATTAAAGTGTGGAATTTAATGAGAAAAGTGTGAAATTCAATGTGTAGATACCTTTTCATAAATTCTCTTTCGTAATGGGTGGAATTGAATTTATGGAACTAAGGGTATAAATAAGGAGGTTATGGTCCCTGAATTCATATCTGGTTTTCGTTCTGGTATCCCATTGTCCAGAACTTTGGTTTAGAAAACTAGTCTTGGATTTGGAAGATCCATAACTGAGAATTCAGGTTTTGAAAACTCTTCCTGGATTCAGACTTTAGTTTCTTTATGGCTTTAGGTACGCTTCCGCTATTTCATTTATCTAGTTTAATTTACTCGATGATTTGATATGAAATTTAATAAAGTCTATAATACATTTGTAAAATTACATTTGAAAAGATTTTAAAAAAAGATGGGAATGAACTTATCTTTTCAAAAGTTCTCACCTTGTGCAAATATGTGCAAATATGATGCCAATATTCACCAAAGGAACATTTTTGTCTGTTGATGATCTTGATGAATATCCTTCTATTGTTCAACGATGTAGACAAATGAAAAATGCCAATTACTTTACCACTCCAATTGCAGTCCAGTAACTCGTTGCAAAAGTTAACCTAAATTTTGCCCACATTTGCAGTACTACCTCTACTTTTTGCCAAAAATCAGCCTTGTCTATCACATGCCCGTCACCAAATTGGCCATATTCTATCATGCATGTTTCTCCAACTTCTTCTCTAGTTTCTTATCTGCGGAAAAAAGATCAATTCGATCGATTCCCGTAGTATTGTAGTGGTCTTCACATGAGATGATGGCTCTAATTTTTTGTTATTTATTTTCACAATCAAACAAGAAATTTTTCCCATATTCTAAAGCTGAACAGTTTACTAAAACTTACACATGCATGTTAGATAAATCCTTATACGTGCTTGTGCAGATCTTCGGGCTAGCCTCTCCAAGAAATGATGAGAAGTTATGTTGATCAAGTGTAAATTTGGTTATCTATGATTGTAAATATCAACAATACATAAAAAACCCGTATATTTTCATCAGAAAATTAGAGCTACATACAAACACCTTCTTACATAAAAGTAATACAAATCAATGATCCTGATTATAGCAGACACTCCCAGCTTGCATCTCCTAATGCTTCCTACGGAACCCGAGTTCACTCTCTCAAGCCTAAACCTCTCTTGAACGTGAGAGATTAGCTCGCGGCTTTCTTGTCGACGTTATGATCAGCGAACCCACCATCAAAATACAAGCTGCTCACTTCTCACCCTCCATTACCATCATACTTGATGGACGAGTAGCCCCTTTGTTTGGCTCCGGAGTAGGAGAAGACCGATTTGGGTTGATCACCTTGTTGCTGATGTGCACCGACGACTCCTTGGCCAGCAACGTGTTGTACAAGGACAAGATGAGTTGCCCTTGATGAGCCCCCTTGCGCTTTCTCCTCGTCTCCATATTCTCTATAAAGAACAGAAGTTTTAGAACTATTTGATCTCTAGCTATATGCTTGCTTTGTGGATTGTTTTCATGGTTTGAGCTTGGGGCCTCCATTTATAGAGGTTGGAGGGTGGTGAATCTTGGTAGTGGCCTTTGTGGGCTAGTGTGGATTGTTTTGTGTACTCTTATCCAGAGGTCACTTATTTTGTATGTTGTGATATACAGCCCGGCGGCCATGTGATCTGTGAATAGGTGTACTCCATCCATTTCCTTTTCTCCGGTAGCTGTGCTACCAGTGCTTTTGATTAATTAAGAGTTTCATGTAATGATATGAAAAATATTTAAGAAGAAAGGAAGAGAATAATATCTTCTTTTAGCTTGTTAATGATTGTATATATTATTCAAAGCGGTAATGTACTGAGCATATACTCATTCAGGTTCATTGAACATGTAATATGTAATGGAGGGCCCTGTATTATTAGCTTGAAATGCTCACTCATATTTTTGTCTTAGATTTTGGATTTGTGCCATGCTATCATTAGAAAGTGTTTTGTGTGGCATCTCTTAGCTGGGACGCGAGTAAAAATTGCCATGCAATTATCAGCCTTTACAAATAAATAAGACTTCAATTAACCACTTTTACAAATTTTTCCAAGCTATTTTTCACATGCTACCAGCTGGTAGATATCATTAGCGGAAAAGTGCGGTTTTTGTCACGGAACTAAAATCCGTGACAAAATTGTGATTGCCCGGTAATTAATCACAGAAAAAAACGGTGTCAAAAAGGTTCGCCTCAACATAAATTGACGAGGTTTTTTCGTGATTGACTTAGTCTCGGAAAATTTCCGTAACATTTAGTGATAATACAACATGGGACCCACTTTTAATTTTTACCCTGGTAACTAAATTCTGTGACAAATTTTTACCACTGTTTTTCCGTGTTATCACGGTTGCAATTTGTTTCCATAGACAGTGGCAAGTTTATCTGTCAATTTATTACGGCGGTCACTTCCGTGAAACGACAATTACAATTAGTTTCCACAAACGGTGATAAATTACCGTGCCTACCCCCTTCAGTACACTAGTTTACGTGTCAAAACCAGGATAATTTCTTTTTTAAAAAAATATATAATATTTAATTTGATGATTCCAATTTCCGAATTAATATTACGTAGACAATCTAATATATAAATAAGTGACATGCCACAAATTCAACACAAACTAGAACGAATGATAATGCAAGTCACAAAGATCTTATCTAGGATACACATTATAATTCCACCACATGTGCCCCATTCATACGAAGCCAAATATAACATATCACATGTAACAAAATTGATACATCTAATCATCCGATGGGTTGTGTTTGATCATATTCTTGTTCTGAGTGGATTGGCAGTTCCTTCTCGCTTCCTGTCTTACCGGTGCTTAGACAACCGCTATGATGCTATTGTTTCGAGCCGTGTTCTCAGAGTAAGGCTCCTTTCTCTTATGGGCTTATGATGCATTTATTGCTTGTGTGACATGGTCGGTCACCTGATTGCTGATGACCAGTGAACTCGACGGTGATCTCATGGCGAACTGTCTAAATTTCATGCTACATCGCTTCACGCATGGCCGCCTAGATGTAAACGGGGTCAACTTGAGAATCAGGAGTCTGTCAATACTTGAATGTCAATACTCGTTAAACAAAGTAGGCAAAAGGAATAAAAATAGGATGTGAAATGCATATAATATAAGGAAATAACACACACAATCGACCTAGATTAGATCGAGACTTCCACTATTCATTATCTTGAAAAAAAAAAGAGATGAGTATAGAAATCTGTATATATGATATGAATGCCCTCCTAATTTGGACCACAACTCCTCTCTCTCTCTCTCTCTCTCTCTCATATATATATGTATATATATATAAATATATAAAAGCAATTAAGTCCTATAAGCAATTAAGTCCTCCACGTTTAGTTCAAGTACTTTAAGATCTCCATTTTGTAAAAAAAAATTCTGATATTTCGAAGTTCTATTTACCTTATTTGCTTATGGTTATTCATATTTGATAATTTTTTTGGGGTTAAACAAATCATAACCATACGACATATTAAGAAATGTCTAGACGAAGATAATTCTCCGACCATAGGAAATTATTTTTTAATCATAAAAAAATACATACTTTGGTGCTTCTACAGTAATGTCACTACTCAATCGTAATCAATTGTGATATTGAGGAAACTATTTTCTAAGTTATGCCGTAGAGAAAAAAGATCCATGGAACCACAAAAAAATCAAATATAACTGTAAGTAAATATTGTCTTTTTAGTGAATCTATTATTTGTGATATCTTTTAAATAGGTCACATTCAATACTGACTATGGTAAGATCTAACATATAATTATTATGAATAATCTATAAATCTTTAGTCGGGGTTATAATATGTTCCTAAAGTACCATAATTTAAAAATTAAAAACTCAGACTTGATTTAGCATATCTTACGGAGTGGAGTCTACTTTGAATTAACTCCAAGTTGACCTATAGTCATTTAGATTAAATTTTTAATTATACAAACAATATTATTTGAAATTAATATATATTATTCTTTTTACATTTGAAATTGATAAATACATGATTTATATTTATTAAAAATATAGTTTTAGTTAATTTTAAAAAAATAATATATTTTGATAATTTTTATGACATGATTCGGGAGTTGATTGTTAAATCAATTGGTATGGAGCTATCCATATATGGAGTTCGACTTTATAAGCTGCGAATCGAGTTGACTCGGAGAGTTTTGGGAGTAAAAAGAGTTTAAAATTATGTTCCTAAACAAATTTAAAAGAATCCTATATACATGAATTACATATTATATATATTATTTGACCTATAACTTTTATATGAATCAATTTAATGGCTCCTACTACATTGATAAATTCAAAAATAAATATTTAATATATTTATAGGTTTTCAAATCATTCTAATGCTTTTATCATTTTAATCTTAATTATTAAAGTAATCGTAATAAAAATTAATTTTAAAATATCTCTAACTTAGTACATTTAAAAAAATATCTAAAAATAAGTATTATTGATGTTAAAAACGATAAAATTTTGTCAACTCATGCTACTGCACTCCACTTTCTATTTATACAAACCCGTGGAACTCATTATAAAGGTTTAAATTAAAAGCGTAGCTGGTATAAATTGTGTGGAATGTGGCCCATCTTAATTTTTTTAAATGTTATACCCTTATAAATCACAACAAAGATAAGAATCAAGCTGTTCCACATCAAATCCAAGTTTGAAGATCTTGTCCCTCAGAAGACGGTTGGTATTGATTGATGTTAGTATAACTCGAAGCAATTATACTTCAATTCACAGTCAAGACTGAAAGTACGGTCTATAGCATCATGCATCATGTGACGACAATCTCTGCACCCTGGTTGACGCAGCTTTTGGTAGAGACACGTACAAGGCAATGGAAAAGGGCACGGGAAAGAGGGGAGAATCCTTTCCCAACGAGGCATACAAACCACATGATGGAGGAGACAGGTGGGCAGCAGTATTCCCTTTAGATGTTGAAACCCACTGCCAATAGTTGGTGTTGATTTTGGACTTTGAGCTCCACACAGACCACACTTGATCTCTAAACCTTGGTAGCCTGGTTTGCTTGTGCTCACAAAGAGACACACTGCGGAATATTTTTCCTTTGTCCGGCAAATTATTACTGAATCGTCTTCTTCAAGGTGCACTTGGCCAGCTACTACTAATGGATGGAATAAATATTTTTCGGGCGGGAAGAGATTTTATTTGGGCGGGACGAGATTTTGTCCATCTTTTGCAAAAAAATCGTGAAAAGTTCAGAAAATTATAGAAAATTACGAAATTATTGAAAAGTAGTGATCTTCGTCAGAGGATATTTTGGCGCCTCCATCCACCGGCTAGATTTCGGTGAGAGTTTTTGAAAAATCATAAAATTACATAAACACATGGTGAATTTCATATAATGTTGTATCGTCCTTCGTGAGGAGATTTTTGTCCTCAATTTTAGCTTGACGGAGATGGTCAATTAAATAAGTCGATCGAAATCAAGATGGAAAAGAACAAAAAAAGTTTTAGTGGTGCACATAACATTACTTCATTTGAAATCTCCCTTGGCAAAAAAAGATCCCTAAACGGGGATTAAAAATTTATGTAAACGAGTATATACTAGTTTCTACTCTAGTTTTTATTCTGGTATATATTATGTGTTGAGTTTGTTCTATATCGGTCGTAGAAGTTGTTGGTGACTTCTATGTAGGCTAATTTCTTTAAGTTAGTTTTTTAATTAAGAGAAGTCTGTGATACCTATTACGAGTTTCGTTTGGTTGTTTAAAGTCCCTTTCCGGGGCTCGAAGGGCCCAATAGTAGTTTAAGAGTTTAAATGGGGGCCTAAAAAGCTCAACATTATGTATTTAAAAATTAAACCTATTTATTCAAAAATGATAAAGTAATACAAAATTATCACACAAATACATCTTGAAGCCTCTTTTTGGTTCTAAACGAAGATACATACATATAAAGAGTAAGGAGGCATCTACAAATAGTAACACCTTTTATTTGACAACTTTTCATTTACCCTTAAGAGAGTCATAGCCTTTAGTAAATGAAAATTAATTAATAATTTCTAATAGTAATGATGATTGAAATTCTAATTCAATTTGCATGTTGAAGCGCATAATACTTGCATGATAAAAAAATGTAGAAAGCATTAAAGATTAGGCCATAAAATATATCAATTTTAGAACTAAATTAAATAGAAACCCCAATACCTATCCAGTAAGATTAGTATAATCTTACTTCGTAAGTTTATATATCAATTTTAATCGAGGAGTGTGTATAAATCTTCAATTTAATTAACTATTGTCCAAGGATGACGTAAACCCATTAAAATGCACATGGGCCATGATGTTACAAATACTATTGAAACCAATGCAGGACTTGGTGGGCCTAAGTAGAATAGCTAGGGGCTAGGCCCATGGGCCAAGGAACAATAATTCTGAAGATTTAATTTTCTGAGGTAGGTAGATTTAATTGTCCCTTAAAGTTAATCAACTTGAATTAACCATATTAGATCTATTAGTTTACATTTAGGTTAGGTCATTACCTATAATAACAAAATTAATCTATTTTTATATTGGATGGTAGGCTAGAGTAGGCATAGGCTAAACTTGTATGGTCAGAAAAATAAATCAAGGATAGAATTTCTTGAGGTTGGTGGATTGTAGCATATTCCAAAGTATTCCTATATACAATACAACCCGGGTAAGATCAAAATAATGGGGATATTTATAGATCTTTAATTTGGTTTAAATTTTTTGAAAAAATAATTTAAACCTATCATATTGCAATTGGCCAATTCCAATATGAAGGGCTGAGGTGTTACATCTATACTTAACAATGTCTTATAAAATAGGCTCACAATCTCCGTTTATCATTTCCAAAGGCAGCAAAGAAACACTATAAAAAAAAGGCACGTACGTAAGAAACAATACCCATTATTATACTTATTTCTAAAGCTAAAATTCAAGGCGAGCTATAATATAAGCAGAAACCAAATAAAAATGTTTGGCTATCCATTACAAAAATCAGTACTATTTAAAAATTACATTTATTTGGTTAATAAATAGTCATTAAGATCTTTCCTCCAAGTACATGTTTGTTACATATTTTACTATAAATATACATTTACAAGCAGTTCACTTTTAATAACTTAATTAAAAAGGTATAATTAGCTTCAATTTTGGAGGAGAATACTGCAAATTCCAAGAGCACGGGTGCAATTTTATGTATGTATATATATACAACCAACTAACATGCTAATTAAATATATAAACCGCATTTATAAAATTTATGAAGACGATATGCTCCACCTAAAGTAAACGCTTTCTCTTATAACAAATCTTTCCTGCTTTAAGCAACCGTGTAAATGATAACATATTTTATCAAATGGCACTATATGTGAATTTAATTCACATTCTAATCTTGCAACTATATAAAGCTCATGATATGCAGTTTCTCGACACAGAATTTAGCTACTCTTCCATTTGGTATCAGAAAAGAAGGCGGCAAGCAGTACTGGTTTTCCTTAGGGTCACTGCATGCATCATTTTTTGTGTGGTTCTATTTGCATGCAGCTGCCATGGATATTTTGATTGTGAACATGTGAAGGAAGAGTTGAAGCCATGCTATCACTACATGCACTATGGAGGGCATTCTTCTGAAAAATGTTGTGAAGAGCTCGAAGAGGAAGTGAAGCATCCCGACAACAATAAGGAATATGAGAACTCGTACGGCTGCATAAAGCAAATCTGTGAATCCTCCTGTCATCCCAGCCCTCTCCCTCCTCCACCGGCAGCGAAGAGAATGAAGGATCTCTTGAAGAAATGTGCCATACACCCTCATCACATCATCCCTGGCCCGCCCTATCATAAATGCTACTAGTAATACTATTAGCTTCAATCTTTTACATCTTGTATACTATTTTGCATGCCCGTGCGTTATTTAACATCATCTCATGAATTATTTTATGCCCCTATTGGGGGAAAAATGATGATGTACCTAACTATAAAACCCCAATCCGGTCCACGCTCGGGAACCGAACCAGAATGTCACTAATCCTAGTAAGGTCGGCACCTAACCCTGTGAATTTACTCTCAACGTTTAGAGATAGAAGATGTTTATCACTCCTTATGGATGAATACACAAATAAACCTAACATGCTACTATATGAATGACATGAAAACTAATATACACACCAACAACAATTACAATTAAATTATCTAAAATTTCAAAAAATAGAAGACAGAATCTCCTCCAAAAGTACAATTGAGGGTGGCCCTGTCAATTTAATATATATATATATATATATATATATATATATATATTCATGTGGAATTCTAATTTACTGTATCAATGACTCTAAATCTTGGGTCTCGACCCACCTATACATTCTATTCACATTTCATAGCATATCATCATGTTTTTCATTTCATGACAGCATCCTCAAAATATTAAACATGCTATCATCTGACATGTGTGTATGCAAGAGACCTCACTGCTCCTTCGTCTAGGTTAGCTCATCTTATTCATGATCATTACCTACATGTATTATTAAAACACGTTAGTAACGAGTGATACTGGTCCAAAAATATAACTAATATCAAACTCGCTATAAGAGCAAACTATCATATGAATGAAAATATTTATATATTTCTCGTTAACTCTCTGAAGGGCACCTACTGAGGAGCTATTAGACTGCCGACCCGGTAGCATCCTAAACTAATTGTTCTATTGCTACTGATTTTCTCATTTCATTTGGTGGTCCCTCGGGACTACTAGTATATCTTAAGCCCTCTCCTTACCTTCATAATTCTCCTAGCCTTGAGCATAAAGACTAAGTATTCTCAAGCAATCGCCTTTAGCACCCTTTAAACTATAAGTCCGGATATGCTTTGTACCAAACAGTACCTGCAAATATCGACATTTCTCCGGGTGTGAGGAACACAAAACAGGAGTTGTCAGGATCCTTCTAGATTGGAATAGCCTGCTCACTAATCTAGAGCCCGCTTTGACTGACACGTGCACCCGCTCATGGTACTACAAGTTAGTTTTCCCATCTCTCGTCTCACTTAAAACTCGATAAAACTATATATAGGTTTGGGAAAGGATTTATATAATAGGCCTAAAGGAAACTTGTGGTGGATCTTGTTTTCAAAAACATACTCGAGGGCTCTCATCCTCGAGGGTTATTAATCAAGAAGATGGATCAATTAAATGACCCAGGTTAAGTGGGGTTTGATAAAACACCACTTAGCTCGTCCTATAAGTAATAAAATAATACACAATAAAATAAAGCATAAAACAGGAAACGAGTCCTAAACGGATTTAGTAGAAGCTTCGAGCGTGTCTTCACGCCTAGGCGACAAACACTAAAATAGTACCTACACATCAAGACTAAATACTAATGCCTAATATAATACATAAATATTACACTCCTCGTCAATCCATACTAGACAACATTTATATATATGTATTTAAATTCAAATTCTAATTCATTATTATCATCTGTTAACATGCATTTAAATTTAAATCAACACCTATTTACAATCACACCAAAATCATAAAACAATCAAATAAAATCAGATAAAATTCTATACCTAATCATTAGTCATGCAGCGAAGGCGACAAGGTTGTGGCTGGCTCGAGTGAGGATCGTAGGGAAGAGGGAAGGGAGAAAAAGAAGAAGGAAGTTGATTGAAGAGGATGGTGGTAACTAGATGGTGACAGTGTTGGAGGTGTGGAATAAATAGATGTTTGGGGGAAGAAAATGAGTGGTAGGTGAGAAAAATGAGTGGTTAGAAAGAAAAACGAATGGTCAGTGAGAAAAATGAATGGTCAATGAGAAAAACAAATGGTCGGTGAGAAAAATGAATGATTGGTGAGAAAAATGAATGGTTGTCACGTAATTAAAACTTGACTCTGACTCTGATTCTAGAAAAAATAATACTAACTCGTAATAATTCTAAGAAAACCAGAAAAACATGAAAAAATCCCATAAAATATAATACACACAATATTACAATGAAATACTCTAAAACTAATAACCCACCCAAACTGCCCATAATACGTCCTAATATGTTATTCAGCCTAAAAATAATTCTATGATCTAATTAAATTAAATAAATAAAAAATCTAGCATACTCTCGTATATTTTGATAACTCATTCTATTGTTGTCTTACTGATATTATCATTATATACTTGCACATGACTCTCATGGTTCATAACACAAGATCGGCCTTGGCTCAGTACACGTGTTTTAAAATTGACTCGATTGAAAATGATGGTCGAATTAACCGGTTCAGACTATAAAACCCTAATTTGAATCACGGGTTTTACACTAAATTTGCTCTTTCCACGATCTCCAATATACCATTTCTAAACAGACGCAAACTAAGAGAGATTATTTAATTTGTTTTGCAGTGAACACTCAGGCAATAATGCTTGGGGATGGAGGATTTCATGAAGAAGTTGTCTACAGACTCTACTCGCTCTCCCTTAGCTCAAATATATAATAAGCAGTTGTCGTATATAACACCAGCAAATAATGCAGTTGCATGCAATATTATGAATAATGTACTGCAAAAATGTGAGGCTTCAATGATCACAAAATCCATTAGTGATATGAAATAAATTCTTGTGACGGGTTCACAATAGAGAAGTTGGAGTTTTTACAATATATTTTTCGTCATTGAAACACTATTTTCTTGTAGTGATGTTACCTTTGGAAAAAGTATCCTAGCACAATCCTTCAGTTTCAGCCTTTCAAATTGTTATTGAAATGGTGCTTTATTATATATATAATAATGTGTGATGAAGACATAATATATACCGGGCAAGACATCATGCATGACTTATATTATATATACACCTTAATTTTATAGATAAACTCTCGTTGAATAATGAGATAACCTATATATGTATAATAATTTAATATTTTAAATTTAGATTTTTATTGACTTCGACTTTTAAAGATAAATCTTAATTGAAGGAAAAGATAGAATATAATAATTTGATTTGTTTTTTTCATTTTTGTTGTATTTTAATTGATTGTATCTCTTGTTTTTAATTAGAAGTCAATATTGACTTCCCCTTTTATTAATAACTAAGCAAGATGTTGTGCCATGCGTGACCTACACCAGATAAATTTTAATTTTATACGTAAATTTTCATTAAATAATGAGATAAATTGTAATAATTTAATATCTTAGATTTTGACTTTGATTGACCTTAAAGATGTATCCTATTTAAATAAAAAGCTGAATTATAATTATTTATTTTTTTAAATATTTTTTAAAGATAATTAGACAGATTCTTATTATTAAGAATTTAGAATTACGTTGAGGTTAGTCGGGTTTTGTAAAACTTGGGCTTTTCGTGCAACGGTTTTGATTTTGGTTCGCTCTCGACCAGGATCGTCTTGCTTGGCTGATTCATTTTGCTGTGTGCATATGTATGGTATGTTATATGTGAGTCATGACCCTAGTCTCCCTTGATGCTTGGTGCTACTCAGTTGGACACTACATTACCCCAACCCTTATTTTTTATTTTTATTTAAATTGAGTCTCATTAAGTTGAGGGTTGTGTCTCTTGCGATCTAGATCGCTTGTTGCGTGTTTGAAACACCTTATGGTTGATCCTAGCCCCTCGAGACCCATGGCATGGTTCCTAGATACGTTTGACAGCCCTAAGAATGTGAACCCTAGGTTGGCATAAATTGAGCCTAGCAAAAGACACCCTCATAGCACCTTTATGCTAGGCCCCGCCACCCAAATTTTTGTGAAAAATAGGTTCTAGTCCTGGCACCCTTGTGCCAGGACAGTACAACCTGAATGTTGCATGTGGTTTGGTTCAAAAGGTGCTTACTCGGGTTTTCTGGCTTTTCGTGTAAAACCCGTGATTCGAGTTAAGGTTTTATAGTCTGAACCGATCGGTTTGACTGCTCTTTTTCAGTCGGGTCAATTTCAAAACATGTGTACTGAGTCGAGGCCTGTCTTTTGTTATGGACCACGAGAGTCATGTGTTCCCAAGTATATGATGATAACTTCAATAAGACAATAACAGAATAAGTTATCAGAATATATGAGAGTACGCCAGATTTTTCTTTATTTATTTTAATTAGATTGTAGAGTTATTTTTATACTGAATAATGCATTAGGATGTGTTACAGGCAGTTTGGGTTGGTTATTAGCTATAGAGCATGTCATTATAATATTGTGTGGATTATGGATTATGTTTTATGGTATTTTTCCTTGTTTTTCTAGATTTTTTAGAATTATTACGAGTTAGTATTATTTTTCTAGAGTTAGAGTCAAGTCAACTTTTAATTATGAAACAACCATTCTTTTGTCTCACCGACCATTCATTTTTCTCACTAACCATTCATTTTTCTCACTGACCAATCATTTTTCTCACCGACCATTTGTTTTTCTCAGCAACCATTTGTTTTTTTCCCCGACTACTAATTTTTCTCACCGACCACTCGTTTTCTTCCCCAATGGCATCTATTTATTCCATACCTCTGACATTGTCACCATCTAGCCGCCACTATCCTCTTCACCCAACTTCTTTCTTTTTTCCTCCCTTCCCTCTTCCCCACATTCCTCACTCGAGCCAGCCACAACCTTGTCGCCTTCACTGCATGACTGACGATTAGGTATAAAAAATTATCAGATTTTATTTGATTATTTTATGATTTTGGTGTGATTGTAAATAGGTGTTGATTTAAATTTAAATTCATGTTAATGGATGATAGTATGAATTAGAGTTTGAATTTAAATGCATGTAAATAGATGTTGTCTGGTATGAATTGATGAGGAGTGTAGCATTCATGCATTATACTAGGCGTTACTATTTAATCTTGATGTGTAGGTACGGAGTAGGAGCTTGCCGTCTAGGCGCGAGGACATGCTTGGAGCTTCTACCAAGTCTGTGTAGTACTCGTTTCTTGTTTTATGCTCTATTCTATTGTGTATTGTTTTATTACTTGGAGGACAAATTAAGTGGTGTTTATCGAATACGACTTAACCTGGGTTTAATTGATCAATCTTCCAGATTAATAACCCTTGAGGATGAGATCCATCGAGTATGTTTTTGAAAACAAGATCCACCACAAGTTTCCTTCAGGCCTATTATATAAATCCCTTCCTAGACATACATATAGTTTTATCGAGCTTTCAGTGAGACAAGAGATGGGAAAACCGACTTGTACGTACCATGAACGGGTACACATGCCAGTCAAAGCGGGCTCTAGATTAGTGAGGAGGATATTCCAATCTTGAGGGATTCTGACAAATCCCGTTTTCAATTTCTCACACTCGGAGAAACATGGAGGTTTACGTGTACTATTTATTACAGTGAATGTCGAGACTTGTGGTTCAAAGGGTACTAAAGGCGACAACTTGAGAGTACTTGGTCTTCGTGCCTAAGGCTAGAAAAATTATGGAGGTAAGGAGAGAGCTTAACATATATTAGTAATCCCGAGGGACCAACAAATGAAATGAGACAATCAGCAGTAGCAGAACAGTCAGTTTAGGATGTTATCGGGTCTGCAACTCAATGGCTCCTCTGTAGGTGCCCTTTAAAGAGTTTACGAGAAGTATATGAATGTTTTCTTTCATAGAGAGTTTGCTCTCATTGCTAGTTTAATATTAGTTATATTTTTGGACAAGTAACACCGATTAATGACGTGTTTTAATAATATATGTTGGTGATATCATGGTAAGATGAGCCAGCTTGGACGAAGGAGCAGAGCCATCTCTTGTATAAACACATGTCAAATGACAGCATGTTTAATATTTTGAGGATGATGTAATGAAATGCAAAACATGATGATATGATGTGAAATGTGAATAAAATGCATAGGGAGGTCGAGACCCAAGATTCAGAGTGATTGATATAGTAAATTAGAATTCCATGTGAATGAAAATATCTGGTGTGTGTGTGTGTGTGTGTGTGAATGAATTATATGTTGAATTGGCAGGGCCACCCTCAATTACACTTTCGGGGGAGATTCTATCTATTTTTTTTGAAATTTTTAATAATTTTATTGCAATTGTTGTTGGTGTGTAAATTGGTTATCATGTCACTTATGTAGTAGCATGTTAGGTTTATTTTTGTGCATTCATCAATCCATAGCAACAGACATCTTCCATCTTGAGATGCCGATAGTAGATCCACAGGGTTGGGTTCGTGTTATCCAACCTAACTGGGACTAGTGACATTCTGGTTAGGTTCCTGAGCGTAGACCTGTTAAGTATTTAAAGTATAAAATATTTACCCATGTTTTTAATGTGATTTTGTACATCCGGGTGATAATTATTATTAATTAGTTGATAGTTTACTTTAATTTTTTAGTTAATTAATATTTTATTAGATAAGTTTAATTTTGCCACCGCCCTTGAGACTTTTGCCACCGCCGTCGACACCACCTCGTCGCCTATCGACGCTGCCCAGTGCGGCCGTGCCGTTGCCTTGCCGCCTCTACTGCGCCCGGCCACCATCCAACTGTTGCGACACCGAAAATCACCCTCGATTTCATGGCCGTTCCCGATGTGATTCTGCCTCTGTCCGTGCTGGACCGTCATCGCCATGACGTCAAAGCTCTCCCCTTGACTTCCCTACCTTTCCCCCTTACCTAGCGCTACCGTCGATGCCAGCCGTGGGTTTGATCGGAGTGACCGACCACCTCGACCGAACTCGACACCGCCGTCGGTGGCCATCGCCGCCACGGTTGCCCTTGTCATCACCACCATTTGGTCAAGCTCACCGAGACGGTGCTAACCCTTACCTCCGATTGCCCCGCCGGCACAGTCGCTAGAAAACTGCCGGCTCGACTTCACCACCTTCGTCTGTCGATGTAAAAACCATGATTTTTATTACAAGACTCGAACCTAAATATTATGAAATAAATATCGATGAACCAATATAGTTGGTTATCAAGTCGACCGGTCATGGTTTGACTTAAGGTCACCTAGAAAATACCTATTCATGAATGGATGATGGGGTGCGAGAATTTAATGAAGTGGCTCGTTGAACTTAGGAAATACCTATGGATGATGGGGTATGAGTATTTAATGGAGGGAATGGTTGAAGTGTATATTTATGCAGGAGGAGGGGATCGTTGAGGAGGGGGGAAAAAAACTTTTTCCTAGCCATCAAATTCTTCTTGCCTCCTCTCCGTCCCAGGCGACCTCCCCATTTCTGCGTGAGTATTTTGTCCCTCATCTTATTTGTTTCCATTAGGATTCTTGCATGCAAGGTTTGTTGGAGACGCCCTGCTAAGTTGCTAGATCCCTAGTGTCTTATGCATGGGGTTTTTGTCGACTACTTGGTATGAACTGCTGTGAGTCTTTGGGGTCGGGTGTTTGTTTTGTTGTGGGTGTGCTGCTTGCTTCATCCTTCGATTGGCAAGAAATGTTGGGATTCTTTGAATTGCTTAGTTGTTTTGTTAATGAACATGTCAAAATGGACCTGACAGCTAATAATGGATATGTCAAAATAAACCTGACAGCCAATAATGGATATGTCAAAATGAACCTGACAGCCAATAATGGACATGTTAGAATAGACCTGACAGTCAATAATGGACATGTCAGAATGAACCTGACAGTCAATAATGGATATGTCAAAATGGACTTGTTAGCCAATAATGGACATGTCAGAATGGACCTGACAGCCAATAATGAACATGTCAGAATGGACCTGACAGTCAATAATGGACATGTCAGAATGGACCTAACAACCAATAATGGACATGTCAGACTGGACCTGATAGCCAAAAATAGATATGTCAGAATGGACCTGACAGCCAATAATGGACATGTTAGAATGGACCTGACAGCCAATAATGACTAATCTCAGAATGACCTGGGAGACCACCTAATCTCAGAATGAACTGGGAGACAAACTTTTCATCTCAGAATGACCTGAGAGCCTATAGAACTACATTGAGCTTGATCCCAACATGGGTATGTAGGCTAATCAAAATTGTTTGATTTCAGCTCACTTAAGGAATAATGAAAGTATGGTTGGTGGTTCTTTTACGAACTCAGGGTAGGAGAATGGATAATAAATTGGACTTCCTTTTATTTTTTGTGTTATACATGTGGCTTTGGGAAACGATCCAAGACTGTGGAACTATTATTATTATGTCTTGACTAACCATAATTCACCTTGAATGAGTCATACTTATGGTATTAATAGAAATCATGTAACATATAAGTAACGCCTGGAGTCTTTACAGGGTTGGTTTGGTATAATTTCGAGTAACGCCTAACTAGCAGGCCCTCAACTTAGTTCCACATCTAATACCTATTGGGAGAAGATTCTGTTTATAAGTGAGAATGGACTATAGATCTTTAACTTGGGTTAACTATTTTAAAGAAATGACTTAGGCCCATTACGTTGCACTTTGGGTTGGGACGTTACAGGTGGTATTAGAGCAACCCGGTTCCATGTTAGATGGTGGGCTGGACTAGGGACGTTGGCTAGGCTGCTGGTCATGGGCCAGAAAGGTCGTGGGCTGGGGCTAGCAATGGGCTAGACTAGGGACGTTGGCTTGGCTGCTGGTCATGGGCCAGAAAGGTTGTGGGCTAGGGCTAGCAACGGGCCAAGTATAGGCATTTCAGGGACGAAATTTCCTAAGGTGGGTGGATTGTGTGATCCCTCAACTTAGTTCTACATCTAATACCTACTGGGAGAAGATCATGTTTATAAGTGAGAATGGACTATAGATCTTTAACTTGGGTTAACCATTTTAAAGAAATGACTTAGGCCCATTATGTTGCACTTTGGGCCGGGTCGTTACAGGCGGCACCAATTTCAACGCCGATCGCGAGGTGGTTTTTCCTTTTTTTAGTATTATTATATGCATTTGTGGTCATGGTAACATATTGGAATTAATTTAATTAACTTCATGATTTTAGTTTAATTAATCATGAATTATGATAAACATGTTATGATTAGTGTAGATTGTGTTGTGTGATGTAAATGCTTACTAATGAAATTATTAGTAAACCACTAAATAGTTAATTAAAAGCTTGTTAACTAGTTAATTTATGAATTTGCATGATTTAGATTTTGCATGCTCGTAGTAAGTTAAACGGATTAAATTGATTAAACCATTGTCACCTAATTAGAATAGGTATGTTTTGAAATTGGAATTATAAGTGCTAGGTAATAAGTAACGTATGAAATCATAAAATTATTAACTTGCTTGACAATTAGAGAATTAGTGTGATTGTTGAGATGATTGTCATGTTTGATTAGATTCATGTATGCATGTGGATATATTAGTTATATAGGCGTGCATCATATATGTATGGGCGTTAGTAAATAGTTATGTTCATGTAGGTTCGTTGCAGGAGCTCACGAGACTACGCTTGGAGCTTCTAACAGATTTGTTAGGGCACGCTTCTCAGTTTTTATTGCTCTACTCTATCTGTGATTTAATTTATTGATCGTAAGATGTGTCAGGTGGATGATTTATTAGACCCCACCTAACACAGGTCATCTGGTTGATTGTCTTTCTAAATTAATAACCCTTAAGGATGAGATCCCTTGAGCTTGTTTTTGAAAATAAGATCCACCTCAAGTTGCCTTTGGGCCTATTATAAAATATCCTGACCCAGCCCTATAAATAGTTTTATCGAGTTTTTAGTGAGACATGAGAATATGAATCGACTTGCACGTACCATGAACGGATGCCGTGCCAGTCAAAGGGATTAGTGAGCGGCCTGTTCCATTCTCGAGGGATCTTGACAACTCTGCGTTTGAGCTGCTCACACCCAGAGAACGTAGAGGTTTACGGGTACTGTTAAGTATAGCTCATGTCCAGACTTGTGGTTCAAAGTTACTAAAGGTGCATGCCTGAGAGTATTCGGCCTACGTGCTCAAGGCCAGGAGTAATATGGAGGTTCAGAGAGGGCTTAAGATAAAAGTTTTATACAAAGTACTGAAAAAGAAGTGCCGAGAGTGGCACAGTACCAGATAGATCGGGATGCTGTTGAGTCAGTTGCTCAACGGGTCCTCTGTAGTTGCCCTTATGAGAGTTCTTGAGGAAGATATATGATTGTTTGCTTTCCATGAGAGTTTGCGCTCATGTTCCAATTTGATATTAGTTATTTTCGGACTAGTGACACTTGTTGCTGACGTTTTCTTACTATATATGTAGGTGAGGAAGATGAATAGAGTATGCCGGCTTTGACGAAGGACTAGCGTTTGCATTGCACACACATACTTGGCATCGCGTTGACTTTTGTGTAAGATGTGATGTAATTGGCTGTTGTAGGTGGGTGAGACACCGATTACAAAATGTGTGGAGTTTTGGAACCCTCCTGTAATGTAAATTATTGTTTTCACATATATTATATAGTGCCGTATTTTAACAGGTCGTCTCCTTATTGCACTTTTAGGGGAGGCTCTTTCCGTTTTATTTTAGGATTTTTATGAATTTTGTTGCTATTTTAATTATTTTGGTGTGTGGCTATTATCATGACATACACGTAGTATCCTTCTAGGGTTTTGCATCTTATTCATACATTATTTACGTATTAGTGGCATGCTCTATCTTGAGATGTTGAGAGGGTTATGTCATAGCTGTTTAGGTTTTGGATCAGCCAAATTAATCGATTTACGAGTAGTTCAATCCTTTGTAACAGTTCCGGTCTGGGTTGAGAGTAAACCAAATTGGGGTGTTACAAGATTGGTATCAGAGCTAACTCTTGATCGATTAAGATAGAAGATACCATTGCAGGTCATGTGTGTGCAAAGCTACTCCGAGTCAAGCTAGCAAGTATGTTTTCTTGATTTACTCATTTCAGTTTAGAGATTTCTCACCACATAGTTGAATGACGGTGTGCACAGGTTTGATTAGTGAGTGTCAGTCACCATGGTTAGAGCAACTCGCAAGACTTAGACCAGGGATCCATCTCCTTCTCCTCTGAGGCTACTAGTCCTAGTCGTGTGCCTAGCGAGACAGTATCTAGTAGGCTAAGAGCTCAACCACTGTTAGGAAAAGCCAACATATGCCTCGACTAGCCACCGTAGTTCTCGTAGTCACCAGACTGAGAGAGATGCAATCATTACCCAATTGGTGGAGACACAAAGGCAGATACAAGAGAGCCAGGAAGAGTTCAAGAGGCGTATACAAGAGAGCCAGAAAGAGTTTAGGAGAGAGCTCCATCAGATAGCCCTCTCCATAGCCCAAGTTGAGAAGAGGTTGTTACGAGATGGTGGAGTACGAGGAGAGGCCACTTCTCCCATGGGCTACCCACCACCGCCCCTACTCCATCAGCGTAGCAGGGGACCATCCCTACAGCTCCCCTGATTGCTCCTCTTTAGATTAGGATGGGCATTCATGACAGTGGACCCCCTGGAGCTAGTAGTGGGCAGATAGCAAGGGGTAGTATACAGGCAATGGCAGTGTCGCCGTTACCACAGTTTGAGATCGGTGAGGGCTCAAATAGATCTGGAAACGTACGAGATGGTAGATTCTGGCAATATGAACAATTTGTGAAAAATAAAGGGCACTCTTTCCTAGGGAAGCCAGATGCAGAAGAGGCTTTCTTATGGATTTCATTAGCGATTGGCATGTTTAAGAGCATGGCATGCCAGATGGAATAGCTGGTGAGGATGTATGTAGCCACAGTTGAGGAGGCTTAAGTGGACATAACTGTCATGACAAGACGACAGAGTTTGATGTGATCTTCGGGATGGATTGAATGTCCAAGCAGGGAGCTCTAATAGATTATCCGAAGAAGATGGTGACTTTTTGACATGGAAGGTGCCTTTTCTTTTTCCATGGTCAGGGCAGAAACAGAGAGAAAGGTTGGATCTCCTATCAGAATGCAGTGAGACAGTTGGATAGGGATTGTGAGTTGTTGATGACCACTTTGGTGTTGGTGGAACAGAATTGTAACACCCCAAATCTTGTTCACGCTCGTGAACCAAAACGGCATGTTACAGGCCCTGGTTAGGTCAGCTAACCAGAACCCAACTCGTGTGGATCTAATCTCGACGTCTTAAGATGAAGATATGACTCGTCATACATAGGTGAATGCACAAATCCTAACATGATACTCATGGATGACATGCAAACTAAATTGCACACTTAGACAATCCCGATAAAAATTAATAAAAATTTTGAAATATAACGGACAGAGTTTCCCCTAAAAATGCAATTAGGGGCCACCCTATCAAATATACATATGCAAATATATATAACCATATATCAAACAATTTCATTCATACAAAATACAAAATCTAACATGATGTAGCTCATTTTGAAACATGGGTCTCAACCCACCACGCTTCCATTGCGCAATCTATTCGTGTTCACATCATCTCATCTCTTAGCACCTAATTACGTCCTATCATCATATCTTAAGCATTTAATCACATTATATCATGTCTCAGCATTTCACGTCATTCTCTCATAACAAAAACATTAATTACTCTATCGACTGACATGTGGGCAAATGACATCATTGCTCCTCTGTCCAAGTTGGCTCCTCCAACTCGTGATTATTACCTATATATAGTATAAAAACACGTCAGTAACAAGTGTTACTGCTCCGAAAAATAAAATAACTACAACAAGCTGGCTATGAGAGCAAACTCTCATATGAAAGAAAACATCATATACTCCTCGTGAACACTCTGAAGGGTACCTACTGAGGAGCCACTGGGCTGCAGACCCGGTAGCATCCCGAACTGACTGATCTGCTGCTGTTGCCGCTCTCGACATTTTCTTCATTTTCTGGTCTCAAATCCTAAACCCTCTCCTTACCTCTATATTTCTCCTGGCCTTTAGCACGAAGGCCGAGTACTCTCAGGCAGTCGCCTTTAGTACCCTTTGAACCACAAGTCTGGTCATGTGCCGTACTAAATAGTACCCGTAAACCTCCACGTTCTCCGGGTGTGAGGAACTCAAACGCAGAGTTGTCACGATCCCTCAGGAATGGAATAGTCCGCTGGCACTAATCTAGAGCCCGCTTTGACTGTCACGACATCCACTCATGGTACATGCAGTCTGTTTCTCCATCTCTCGTTTCACTGAAAACGCGAAAACTACATATATATAGGGCAGGGTAGGGATTTATATAATAAGCCCGAAGGCAATTTGTGGTGGATCTTGTTTTCGAAATCATCCTCGAGGGATCTCATCCTCAAGGGGTTATTAATCGGGAAATCTGTTCGGCTGGATAGCCTGAGTTAAGTGGGATCCAATAAAATGCCACTTAACCTATCCTGCAAATAATAAAATAAACATACAATAGAAGAGAACGTAAAACAAAGACGAGTCCTAAACGGACCTAGTAGAAGCTCCAAGTGTGTCATTGCGCCTAGGCGGCGAACTCCTACTTCGTACCAACCATCAAAACTAAATACTAACGCCCGCTAACTAAATGATGCATCAAACTCAATGAACATCACACACAACACGAATAACATCCATCAACAGTCAAATAATCATAATGTGAAAATAATTCTAAGTCATCCTATTCATACCAATTTTATACTATTTTTCTAAGTTACGTCATACTCGATTAGCATGCTTAAACTCGATCTACCTCATTTGATCACTCACTATTCATTATCAATTAATTGCATCATGCAATCATCACTGCACTCATACTCATACATTTATCATGACAATTATTCAATTCTAGCATGCTATGCTAACAATCATCATCAATTTTAACTAATTAAATCAGAGGTAATTATACCTCACGTCGTCAGTGATCTGTGATGGTTAGGGCTTCGTCGCGCGTCTCGAGCTCGAATTTGACTCTCGGTGGCGTCCTCCGTCGATCAGGTTCGACTGGATAAACTCCACGAAAGATCTGCCAAATTCCTGCAAATCTGGTTTTCCAGCAGGTTTCGGTGGTTTTCCAGTAAGTTCCAGTGGTTTTCCGACAACAACCACCGGCGGCGTTTACTGGCCGAAAAGTAAGGGTATTGGGTACCCTTGGAACCAGCTCAGCAAGCCCGACTCATCTACGGTGTTGATGTGGTTGATAGAAGCAGCAGCTCGCCAGAAAATGGCAAAACAGTGCCGGAGGCAATGGGTGGGTTGATCTGGCCGGCCTGGGTAGCGACGGCCTCCACTCCAGTCAAGAAAGGTCGCTGGGTGGTCGAGGATGTTGAGGCCACCACCCGATCATGGCGGTGACAGTCACCGGCGGCGGAATCGGCAATGCGACCGAAATGCAGCAGCGGCGCTAGGTGCGGTGATTCCAGCATCACGGCTGCTTGGCAACAGCTGGGACTGGCGGCGACAATCGACAGCAAGCCGACATCGGTGGCGATGGCCGCGATAAGAAAAAGGGGCGGCAATGAGGGTTTGGGGAAAAAGACATCGGGGGAGAAAAGAAAAGGTTCGGTGGCAAAGTCGTGCAACGGCTTTAGAACTATCAACCCACCCAAACTGCCTGTAACGTGGTAAACAGCCTAAAACTAATTCTATGATCCGCTTTATATAAAAATAAACAAAAGTAACTAGCATACTCTCATATATTCTGGTAACTCATTATGTTTTGCTGTGTTCATGACGTCATCATCATCTACTTGGGTACGCATGACCCTCATAGCTCATACACGCAACTGGCGTCGGCTCAATACACTTGTTCTGAAACTGACTCGACTCAAAAATAACGGTCGAACCGACCGGTTCTGAATATAAAAACCTGACTTGAATCGTGGGTTTTACAAGAATGGCTTAGGGAACAAGCCTAGTGTTGAGTTGATTCTAGTTGTCAGGGAGATTGCAGATGTCTTTTCATATGAGATCACCGGATTGCCACTGAAGAGAGAGGTCGATTTTGCTATAGATTTTATACCAGGGACAGCACCCATCTCTAGAACCCCATATAGTATGGCACCACTGGAACTCCGAGAGCTTAAGGAGCAATTACAGACACTGTTGGATCAGGGTTTTATTCGACCTAGCATATCACCATGGGGAGCACTGGTGTTGTTTGTGAAGAAGAAGAATGGAAGCATGCGTTTACGCATTGACTATAGGATTCTAAATCATGTAACCATTAACAACAGATAGCCTCTTCCTCGCATTGATGATCTATTTGACTAGTTGAGCTTAGCAACAATCTTTTCGAAGAATGACCTTAGATCTAGCTACCACCAATTGAGGATTAAAGCAGAGGATATTCTGAAGACTGCATTTAGAACTAGGTATGAACACTATGAATTTTTTGTCATACCATTCAGATTGACAAATGCCCCAGTAGCATTCACGGACCTAATGAACTGAGTGTTCGGTCCTTCTTTGGATCAATTTGTGATAGACTTTATGTAAAAACCATGATTTTTATTACAAGACTTGAACCTAAATATTATGAAATAAATATAGATGAACCGATATGGTTGGTTATCAAGTCGACCGGTCATGGTTCGACTTAAGGTCACCTAGAAAATACCTATTAATGAATGGATGATGGGGTGTGAGAATTTAATGAAGTGGTCGTTGAACCTAGGAAATACCAATTGATGATGGGGTGTGAGAATTTAATGAAGGGGCTCGTTGAACCTAGGAAATACCAATGGATGATGGGGTATGAGAATTTAATGGAGGGAATGGTTGAAGTGTATATATATGCAGGAGGAGGGAATATTTCATCCCTCATCTCCATCCCAGGCGACCTCCCCATTACTGTGTGAGTATTTCATCCCTCATCTTATTTGTTTCCATTAGGATTCTTGCATGCAAGGTTTGTTGAAGACGCCCTACCAAGTTGCTAGATCTCCAGCGTCTTATGCATGAGGTTCTTGTCGATTGCTTAGTTGTTTTGTAAATGGACATGTTAATAATTATATTATCAATTAGATAATGGGGATTTGGATGGGGATAATTAATAATTAATTATCATTAGAATTGCTGAAAATTTAATAAGGAATGAAGACTAACATGAACTAATTACATCATTTAAAATTGATAGTATATTAGTCATGTAAGTTACATGTAGGTTCATGCAAAATAAAATTATACTAATGTATAATTTTATGCCCTCATTCAGATTAGGGTTCACAGGTCACAGTCAGACGAAGTCACAAGTTAGGTACGTATAATAGGTAGAACATCGTATTTTCCTTATTGGTAGCCTTGGTCGGCCTGAGCCCAGATTCGACCACCATGCACCGAGTGCAACCTGGGTCAAAGAATTGACTCAGTCCGACACGGGGTCGTAATATGTGCGTAAATTGTGTAATGCATTGACATTGTTTTGGAGTAGTGATAGCCGCCCCATAAAAAGGCTACGGCCGAGGTGAGCGAGGCACAGCGATTCCTCCATCGCACTGGAGTGCAGTGATAGCCTCCCCATAAAAAGGCTATGGTCGGGGTGTGTGAGGCACTGGCACTAGAGTTGGCAGTGAGAGCTTCCCCACAAACGGGGCATAGCATTCACCTGAGTGCAGTGATAGCCTCCCCATAAAAAGGCTACGGCCAGGGTGTGCGAGGCACTGACACTAGAATTGGTAGTGAGAGCTTCCCCACAAACGGGGCGTAGCAATCACCCGAGTGCAGTGATAGCTTCCCCACAAAAAGGCTACAGCCGGGGTGTGCGAGGCACTGGCACTGGAGACAGTAGTGGTAGCCTCCCCACAAAAGGGCTACGGCCGGGGTGTGCGGATCACAGCGGATACCTCCTCCGCATTGTTTTGGAGTATAGCGGAATCGCTCCACCGCATATTAAAATAAACATAAGGAAATAGTGGAATGTACTTGATTTGTTTTATCTATTATACTACTTAGTGTTGAAATCACTAACGCGGAATTGCCTCCGCAGGTGTGCAGATACGAAATTAGGTGATTGACAACCAGGGCATGGAGGAAAATAAATATGAGGACTCCTTTTTTATTTATTTGAGAAATAAGTGTGGCTATTGGGAAATGGTCTAAGACTGTGGGATCTTTATATATGTTTTTGTTAAAAAAAATGTTAGACATATTTGCTTAATTGTGAGTAACACCTGGCCAGCTAGGCCCACAATGTTGTGACAAATGGCCGGGTCATTACACTTTGTGGACGACATCTTCGTGTATTCCTCATCGAGAGACGAACATGAGCAGCAACTCTGTATGGTGCTACAAACCCTAAGGGAGCACAAACTGTACAAAAAATTTGCGAAATGTGACTTTTGGCTTTCAGAGGTCAATTTCTTGGTGCATATTATATCAGCAACAGGGATTTCAGTGGATCCAGTGAAGATAGATGGCAGTTGTACAGTGGGGACAACCAAGAACGCTTTTGAGATACGGAGTTTCCTTGGTCTAGCAGGGTATTATCGTTGTTTCATACAAGGTGTTCCTCTATAGCAGCTCCTCTCACACAGCTGGCTAGGAAGGACAAACACTTTGTATGGACTGACGAGTGTGAGCAGAGTTTTAGGACACTGAAGGAGAGATTGACTTCAGCACCGGTTCTCACAATACCAGAGGGGCACGATGACTTCGCAGTCTACATAGATGCCTCAGGAATTGGGCTAGGTTGTGTTTTGATGCAAAGAGATAAGGTTATCGCATATACATCTCGTCAGCTAAAGATGCATGAGCGAAACTACCCTCCTCATGATTTGGAACTTACAGCAGTAGTTTTTGCCTTCAGAATATGGAGACATTACCTCTATGGGACTTCCTTTTGACTTTTGACTGATCACAAAAGTCTAAAGCATATCTTCGCACAGAAGGATTTGAACAGCCGACAGAGGAGATGGTTGGAGTTGTTGTCTAATTATGAGATTGATATCTCATACCACGAGGGCAAGGCAAATGTAGTAGCAGACGCCTTAAGTAGGAGGCTAGTTCTAAGACTTAGTGGGGATGGCAGCAATCTCAGTGACCTTGATTGCTACACACCTGAGGCAATTAGTGGGAATGATTGCTAGACTTTCGATTCAGCCGAGTATTTTTGAACAAATTAGAGCTGCACAAAATGAGGATAAACAATTGGCTCAATGGTTAGAGCAGTGAGTTCACAGAGATTTGGTCAGTGGATGCAGATGGACTGGTTAGATTGAGAGGACGTCTTTTCGTTCCGGACATCATTTAAGTATCTTGGACTTCATAGGACCATTCTTCATGACGCCCACACCTCGAGGTGTACAGTGCATCCGGGTGGAGTGAAGATGTATCACAATGTTCGACAATCCTATTGGTGGCCAGGAATGAGGAGAGAGGTTTTTGACACCGTAGCCAAGTGTTTAGTCTGTCAACAACTGAAGGCTGAACACATGCACCCCGGTGGGACCTTACAGCCACTGAAGACCCCAGAGTGGAAGTGGGAGAGTATAGCTTATGATTTCGTAGTCGGCTCTGCCTAAGAATCGCCAGTAGAGAGACGCAATATGGGTAATAGTGGATCGACTAATGAAATCTGCCCATTTTATCCCTATTAGAATGGATTACCCATTATCCACTTGGTGACCTTGTATCGGGATGAGATAGTATGACTGCATGGAGTCCCGTTGGAGATCATCTCAAACAAAGACCCACGGTTTACATCCCGTTTCTAGAGAGCTTTTCAAGCAGCCATGGGCACAGAGTCGAAGTTCAGCACCGCTTTCCACCCTCAAATAGATGGGCAGTCCGAAAGAACTATTTAGATTCTTGAGGATTTGCTTAGGGCCTATATGCTAGATTTTGGACGCGACTGGGCAGAGCATTTGCCATTGGTGGAATTCGGTTACAACAACAATTACCAGGCTAGTATTGGGATGACACCATTTGAAGTGCTATATGGTAGGCAGTGAAGATCCCCATTGTGTTGGGTACAAGGCAGTGAGCCAATGATAGTTGGGCCAGAGATGGTTCAGCAGACACAGGATGTGGTTATGCAGATTAAAAGAGAATGAGGTCAACTCAGGACCGACAGAGAAGCTACCCTGATCAACGCTGACGTGAGGTTCACTTCATGGTCGGAGAACATGTTCTTCTAAAGGTGTTCTAGAACGTGTAGGCAGTTGGCCTATTGCTTGGCATTGCCGCCTCACCAAGCATCCGTACACGCAATGTTCCACGTGTCCTTATTGAAGAAGCACCACCCAGATAACTCCCACTTTATCAGTTTCCAAGAGATAGAACTCCATCCTGACTTGACGTATCCAGAGGACGCAACGAGGATAGTTGATCGTCAAGACGTAAGCAAGTTCCCTTAGTACGAGTGCAGTGGAATCGATGCGGAGTAGAAGAATCTACATGGGAGCATGAGGACGAGATCAGGAGGAGGTATCCTGAGTTGTTCAGAGCAGCTAGCTCCTAGACCAGGTACTCCCATTTCCAACCTTGATTACAGTTTACAACATTATCTTTAACGCCTCCATGATTTAAAATTTCGAGGACGAAATTTTTATAAGAGAGGGAAGGTCGTAAAACCCGCGACTCGAGTCAGGGTTTTATAGTCGTTAGCCGGTCGATTTGACCGTGGTTTGAGTCGGTTCAGCTTTCAGAACACGTGTGCGGGGCCGAGGCCGACTGTGTGCACGTGCTATGAGGGTTTATGTATACCTAAGTATCGATGATAGCATCAGATACGCATTAGCAAACTGAGTTATCAGTAGATATGAGAGTAAACAGTTGATGATTTTATTTTTTTCATGTTGTGATCGTAGAATTAGTTTAGGCCAAATAACGCATTAGGATGCGTTAGATGGTATTCGGGTGGGTTATTAGTTATAAGGCATGTCATTTGGATGTTGTGTTGTTTTTTATTCTATGGGATTTTTCCCAATTTTTCTGGGATTTATTCTGAGTTAGTTATTATTCTTAACTCGAGCCGATGCCGAGTCAAGTTTTATTTACAAGTTTGCCCTCCTATATTTTTCATCTTCCTTCCCCAAACCCCGACGTCTTCACCGCCCTAAACCCTAGTCATCTGGTTGATTGTTTTTGGAATTAATAACCCTCGAGGATGAGATCCCTCGAGCTTGTTTTTGAAAATAAGATCCACCTCAAGTTGCCTTCGAGCCTATTATAATAAATCCCGACCCAACCCTATAAATAGTTTTATCGAGTTTTTAGGGAGACAAGAGAACATGAATCGACTTGCACGTACCATGAACGGATGTCGTGCCAGTCAAAGCAGCCTCTAGATTAGTAAGTGGCTTGTTCCATTCCCGAGGGATCCTGACAACTCTGTGTTTGAGCTGCTCACACCCGGAGAACGTAGAGGTTTATGGGTACTGTTAAGTACAGCGCATGTCCAGATTTGCGGTTCAAAGGGTACTAAAGGCGCATGCCTGAGAGTATTTGGTCTACGTGCTCAAGGCCAGGAGTAATATGGAGGTTTGGAGAGGGCTTAAGATAAAAGTTTTACGCGAAGTACTAAAAAAGAAGTGCCGAGAGCGGCACAGTACCAGATAGATCGGGATGCTGTTGAGTCAGTTGCTCAACGGCTCCTCCGTAGTTGCCCTTATGAGAGTTCTTGAGGAAGATATATGATTGTTTACTTTCCATGAGAGTTTGCGCTCATGTTCCAGTTTGATATTAGTTATTTCCAGACCAGTGACACCCGTTGTTGACGTTTTATTACTATATATGTAGGTGAGGAAGATGAATAGAGTATGCCGGTTTTGACGAAGGACTAGCGTTTGCATTGCATACACATACCTGGCGCCGCGTCGACTTTTGCATAAGATGTGATGTGATTGGCTGTTATTGTGTATTTACATATTGGTGTATATATGCATGTGTTTGTGAGGCTTGTATGCCTTGTTTTAGAAATGCTTGGAAATGTTTTGAGAAAAGTTCTAATGATGTGCTATGCTAAAATGAAAAGGAACCAAATGAGCCGAGTATGAAATTGTAGGTGGGTGAGACGCCGATTACAAAATGTGTGGAGTTTTGGAACCCTCCTGTAATGTAAATTATTGTTTTCACATATATTATATTGTGCCGTATTTTAACAGGTCGTCCCCTTATTGCACTTTTAGGGGAGGCTTTGTCTATTTTATTTTAGGATTTTTATGAATTTTGTTGCTATTTTAATTATTTTGGTGTGTAGCTATTATCATGACATTCACGTAGTATCCTGCTAGGGTTTTGCATCTTATTCATACATTTTTTGCGTATTAGCGGCGTGCTCTATCTTGAGACGTTGAGAGGGTTATGTCGTAGCCATTTAGGTTTTGGGTCAGCCAAATTAATCGGTTTACAAGTAGTTCGATCCTTTGTAACATTTCCAGTCCTGGTTGAGAGTAAACCGGATTGGGGTGTTACAGCTTTAATGCAGAAAAAGATATAACAAATTAAGCTTAGGAATTGAAAGGTCATGGTCACATAATGGTTACTACAAGGTGTTCACCAAGCTCGATGACAATGGATGTACATTGCTTTGGTTGCATTTGAGTACGTCGAGGAGTTGAAAATTTGAATGGACATTATAATCAATTAGAATACATTGATTTGTGAACACCTTCCATGTATCTTATGGCCATCTCATTTTTAAATAAAAGAGTGGTTATTTGTTGTTTGAGATATTTCAATTCTTGGTTTAGAAGTAGTTCTAATTTTTATAAATATTTTCCTTTCATAATAAGAAGTAGTTTATTCTTTATAATGTTTTCTATTTTTATGGAGTAATCTTTTATTTCGTTCTAGAGAAGAATGGAACTTAACATGGTTTAATTATAGTCATTTCAACCTCTTATTTTTTATTGAATTGGATTGCTTGAATTATTATGTTCTTAATGCTAAGAGTAGACTGATCACCTATTACTTAGATCATGAGGTTTAATTAGATTTTGGGAGAAATCAGTTAAATTAGTCATTGATAATTCATCATACCATGAATCTTTTAACTTATTTGTTATTGTGGTTGGCAGATGCACAATACCGTATGCGATTGTAAGACAAATCTTAACTGTTATTTTGTTGATTAATCAATTATCACCGAGAGGTAGAAATTGAGGCAAAATAATAGATGCATGAAAGAGCGGGAGCCATCATGTTATATAATTCTCCTAAATCAGTAGTTGAAGAGAATAAAATATAAGAGTAAAATGTGATGAACATTAAATTCATGTTAAAGGAAATTCAACTCTAGAACAAGTTTTATCATTATAACTTTTTCTTTAATTTAAAGTTATTATTTAGATTTAGTTAGGTCTATTGTTTTTGTTTTATTCTTAATTTCATTTTCTTTCATTAATCTAAGGAAATTCATTTCTCAGTGGGACGATACTCAAATTTATCATTATATTACTTATTTTAACCATGTATACTTGCATGTCATTGAAATTATTCAAACAAGTTTTTGAATATGCTTGCCATTCACCCTCATAGTAGAGCATAATGCTTTTGAGGCCATTAAGGAATTGAATTTTTACTTGGAAGCAAGCAGAAAAATGAGACTACAACAACTTATTGAATTAAAGGAAATCAGGAGAGCTTCTTATGAAAATGGTAAGATCTATAAGGAAAAAACCAAAGCATGGCATGATCAGAGAATTGCTTCTAAACTATTTTCTCTTGGACAAAAGGTAAACTATTTTCTCTTGGACAAAAGGTATTGTTATATGACTCAAGGTTGAAAATTTTCAAAGGAAAATTGAAATCAAGATGGTTTGGTCCTTACATATTGCAAACAATTTTTCCACATGGTGCAATTGAAATTAAGACTAAACAAGGGGATTGATCATTTAAAGCCAATGGATGTACACTAAAACACTATTATGAAGGGGAGCAGCTTTGAAAGTCCTCCATCACATTAAATAAAGAATGAGGAACAAGCTTCTGGATGTAGTCATCAAACCAAATGCATCTTGGGAGGCAGCCCAAGAATGGATCAAGTGCAAATTCAGTTATTCATGATAATCATTCATCGACTAATTGGTTGAGGGAGTTCTCTTTCACTTCTTTCTCTTTCACTTCTATCTCTTTATTTTTATTTTTATTTTTTTCAACATTGAGGACAAAGTTTAGTTTAAGTGTGGGGGGATGCCTTAATTTTATGCATATTGTTCATGCTCGACTTATGTTTTGTTTAGATTTAGATATGCATATATATATATATATATATAGGGTAGTTTATGTAAAAATTTTATTATGCGATAGTATATTAGTCTCTTGGTTTAATGATAGATACATGTGAATTAGTCTTACCTTTCTTAGAAAAACTTGAATAATTGATATGAGGGGTGAACTGAGTAAATAATTACAATCAAGAGTTGGCTCTCTACCTTATACTATTTTCACAATCCTTTGGTTTAGATGATTTCAATGAATGTTTTGTAAAAGGAAAAATCATTTAGTCAGAAGAATTTGCATGACGGCTCTGGTTGTTTTAGGTTTGTCTTAGCATTTTTTTAAATAACAAAAAATGAATAAATTGGAGCAATGACTACTTTGCTATGTAACCGGGCCTTTGTAACTCAGTAATTATGGGGGTTCGCGTCAAAAGGTAAAGTTAGCTTTCTCTGTTTACATATTGGCACTTTGATGAGTAACCAGGCCTTTGTAACTCATTAATTGTGGGAGTTCGCGTAAAAAGGTAAAGCTGGCTACTCTTAAAAAAAACAACAAAATAATAAATTGGAGCAATGACTACTTTACTGAGTAACCAGGTCTTTGTAACTCAATAATTATGGGGGTTCTGTCATATTTCTGTTTATCTGGTTATCTCTGTTTGTATATTTATACTTTGCTGAGTAACCAAGCCTTTGTAACTCAATAATTATGGGGGTTTGCGAAAAAAGGTAAAGTTGGCTACTCTTATAAAAAAAGTATTGAGTTGTACCTCTTGCAAGAGGGTTACAACCTAGTATAACCCCCAAACTTAAACTTTTGCGCATCATGAGCAAAATATATAAAAAAATTACTACACAAAAATACTTAGTCCCTATTATGTTCTCATATGATCCTTAATCAAACTATCCGAAGGCAACAAGATGTCAATCAAATCAAAAATTCTCTTTCATCAATCACACTGAAAAGATGGCTTTCTCTATGTGTGTGTAAGATAATCTTTTTGCTTATCCTTCTCATTTGCAACAAGAAAATAACACTCTAGCTCATACTAAAATATGTTTGCCATTTGCCCTCATCTCTACTAATGTAAGCATTTTTTTTAAAGAGTAGCCAGCTTTACCTTTTTTATGCAAACCCTCATAATTAGTGAGTTATAAAGGCCCAGTTACTCAACAAAATGCCAATATGCAAACAGACATAACTAGCTTTACCTTTTGACGCGAACCCCATACTTAGTGAGTTATAAAGGCCCAGTTACCCAACAAAGTAGTCATTGCTCCAATTTATTCATTTTTTATTATTTAAAAAAAATTACTAGGACAAACCTAAAACAACCAGAGACGTCATGCAAATTCTTATGATTAAAGGGTTTTTGCTATTGCAAAATATTCATTGAAATCATCTAAACCAAAGGATTGTGAAAATAGTATAAGGTTGACACCCTGTGGTTCTTGTAGAAATCAGCTCATCTCTCTTTTCTTTACCATAGTTATACCTCCTTTCTTTGGTATACATTATACTGGACTTATCCAAGTACTTTCAACAATGAGATATATCACTCCGGCATCCAACCACTTAATAATTTTCTTCTTGACCACATCTTTCATGTTGAGGTTGAGTTGTCATTGGTGTTCAACATTTGGACTGCATCCATCCACTAAGTTGATCCTATGCATACAAAATGATGGATCAATGCCTTTTATGTTTGCTATAGTCCAAGCAATAGCTGACTTGTGATCTTTTAATATTCTAATCAGCTTCTCTTCCTACAACATAGTTAGCTCTAAAGAAATAATAACAGGAAGAGTGTTATTAGGCCCTAAGAAAGTATACTTGAGATGTTTTGGAAGTTGATTTAGTTCCAAAATAGGTGGTACTTCAACTGATGGCTACAATTTGTGGAATGGTAGATCTAAGGTTTACACAACTTTCAATCTCCTAGGCAAGATTAGTTGTGAATCTAATACTTAAACCATCTCTTCCACATCAGTATCTTCTTCACAAAGAGAATTTATGGCCTTATGTAATGAATCACTCAACTGATCCCCTTTATACATTATTTTATCAAATAATTCAATTCTACAACAATCTTATGTTGCACCAAGGCAATTCATGGATTTAAGGATGTTATATGGGACATAATCATTGTTTACCCTAAGTGTAAGTTTTCCAGCAGCTACATCGATCAGTGTTCTCCTAGTTGGTAAGAAACCTCTCTCGATAATGAGTGGTATATTGTCATTACTTTTTTCCATTTCGAGCACCACAAAATTTGCACGAAAGACAAATTTGTCAACCTTTATTAAAACATCTTTAATGACTTTTTTAGGATATACCAATGACCGGTCAGCCAATTGGAGTGTGATATTGGTAGGAGCAATGTCCTTGATCCCTAACCTTTTTAAAACATAAAAAGGCATAAGATTAATGCTAGAACTTAAGTCACATAAAGCATTACAATGAACATTTCCTCCAATTGAACATGGAATCACAAATTTGCTCGGGTCTTTCATCTTAAGAGGTAGTTTTCTTTGGAGGACAACACTACATTCCTCTGTCATGGCCACAACTTCATTGTTATCTACTCTCCTCTTCTTTGCTAGAATATCCTTCAAGTATTTTATATAACTAGGCATTTGTTCAAGTGTTTCAGCGAAAGGTATGTTAATTTGTAATTTCTTAAATATATTAAGAAAATTTTTGAAGTATTTTTCATCATTTTGTTTCCTTAGTCTAGAAGGAAATGGTACATTTTTTCGACATCTTCTGTATGTTCCTCATCTTTCTCTTTCCCTTTACTTCCAAGTAAGCTAACCAATGTAATGGATTCATGTTCGTTGTTCGGATTTTCATCTTTTTCCTTAACTTCATTGGGCTAAATTGGTTCTTGTAAAGTAATACCACCCTGGGTTGTTACGGCTTTGTAATGCTCTTGATCATCTTTCCTTGGTTGTTCTGGTTGGTTGGGAAGTACACCCTTGGGTCGCTCACTTGGTTCCTTGTTTAATTGCAACACAAGTTGTTGTATAAATTGTTGTTGTTGTTGTTGTTGATTCTACATAAATTGTTGCATAGAATTAAACATTTGGATCAAATCCGGTTGTTGTGGCTAAAAAGGAAGTGAAGGAGGTCGAGAATGTTGTGATGGTGGTGGTAAATTATTGAGGACAACAACCAATTGTGGAGAATTATTCTATGAAAAGTTGGGGTTATTGCATCAGCCCGCATTATAAGTATTGGAATAGGGATTGTTGTTCCTATTAAAGTTTGCCAACATAGTTAGCTTGATATGTTGCACATTAACTTGTAGAATGTCCTTGTCCACACCATTCACACCTTGGCTCCATAGCCTTAACATGTCCCTACATATTAAGATTTTGAACTTGATTAGCTAAAGCACTAACTTGAGCAGGTGAAGCAGTAAGTGCATCTAATTCTAAAATCCATTAATCCTCCTTGGGTGCCTTTTTTGTATTGTATGGTGGTTGCTAGAAACCATCAATTCTAGTAGTTGAAAAGCTTCACGTGGGTTCTTCCTAAGAAAGGATTCATTGGTTGCCACATCAACTATGTTTTTTGTTTGCCCTAACAACCAGTTATAAAAAGTTTAGAGTTGCATCCATCTTTCTATACAATGGTTGGGAATCTTTTTCAATAATTCTTTAAATTTTCCCATGCCTCAAAGAGAGACTCACCATCAAATTGCAAAAAAATTAAAATTTTGTCACATAATTTAGTGGTTTTAGAAGGAGGAAAATATTATAACAAAAATTTTCAGACAATTCACCCCAAGTGTTAACTGCATCTAATGATAACAACCACTCTTTCACACTTCCCATTAATGAGAATGGAAATAAGCGAAGGTAGAGAGCATCGTTCAAGACACCGGGCTGCTTATACATATCGCAAACCGATAAGAAATCGTTGATATGCCTATTAGGATTTTCAGTAGGCGATCCACTAAATTATCTTATAGTTTGTAACATGTTAAATAAAATTAGCTTAAGCTTGAAGTGGGTCACATCAACCAATGATGCGATAATTATATGTTATAAACCTCTTGCAAGAGGTACAACCCAATCTTGGATTGCTGTATTGTTATCATTGGCTACTGCTACAGTCGGTGGAAGTGAAGGCATTTGTTGCTGTTGTGGGTCCATGACTTCTTCTTCTATTGCTTCTTGTTCTCTTCTTCTAGCAGCACACAAGTTTCTCAAAGTCCTTTCAATCTCTGGGTCACAAGAAAACAAAGGTGATCGCACTAATCGATGCATAAACAAATGATAACAAGGAAGAAGACAATGATATAGTGTATGTGTGTGTGTGTGTGTATAATCATACACTAAAATCTAAAAAGAAAAGAAAAGAAACTCAAAATTCTAATCCTAAATTAACTAAGAAAACTTGATCTCCCTGGCAACGACGCTGAAAACTTGTTTGAATAATTTCAATGATGTACAAGTATACACAGTTAAAACAAGTAATATAATGATAAATTTGAGTATAGTCCCACAAAGAAATGAATTTCTTTAGATTATGTTAAGTGTTTGAAGTATACAATATTTACCCATGTTTTTAATGTGATTTTGTACATCCTAGTGATAATTATTATTAATTAGGTGATATTTTACTTTAATTTTTTAGTTAATTCATATTTTATTAGATACGCTTAATTTTGGAGTTTCAATGAAGAAAAAGATGAAACATATTAAGCTTAAGAATTGAAAGGTTATGGTCACACAATGCTTACTACAAGGAGTTCACAAAGCTCGATGAGGATGGATGTACATTGCTTTGGTTACATTTGCTTTAGTACGTCGAGGAGTTGGAAATTTGAATGGATATCATAATCAATTAGAATATATTAATTTGTGAACACCTTCCTTGAATTCATGTATCTTATGGTCATCTCATCTTCTATATAAATGGGTGGTCATTTGTTGTTTAAGATATCTAACTCTTGGCTTAGAAGTAGTTCTAGTTTTTATAATTCTTTTCCTTTCATAATAAGAAGTAGTTTATTCTTTATAATGTTTTCTATTTTTATGGAGTAATCCTTTATTTCGTTCTAAAGAATGGAACTTAACATGGTTTACTTATAGTCATTTCAATCTCTTACTCTTTTATTCAATTGATTGCTTGAATTATTATGTTCTTAATGCTAAGAGTAGACTGATCACCTATTACTTAGATCATAAGGTTTAATTATATTTCGAGAGAAATCAGTAAGATTAGTCATTGATAATTCATCATATGACAAGTCTTTTAACTTATTTGTTATTTTGGTTGGGAGATATACAACACCGTATATGATTGTAAGGCAAATTTTAATGCGTTATTTTGTTGATTAATCAATTATCACCTGAGGTAGAAATTGAGGCAAAATAATAGATGCATGAAGGAGCGGGAACCATTATGTTATATAATTCTCCTAGATCGGTAATTCAAGAGAATAAAAGATAAGAATAAGATGTGATAAATATTAAATTCATGTTAAAGGAAATTCAACTCTATAACGAGTTTTATCATTATAACTTTTTTCTTTAATTTAAAGTTATTATTTAGATTTAGTTAAGTTGATTGTTTTTCTTTTGTTATTAATTTCATTTTCTTTTATTAATCTAAGGAAATTCATTTCTGTTTGGGACAATACTCAAATTTATCATTATATTACTTATTTTGATCTTATATACTTGTACGTCATTGAAATTATTCAAACAAGTTTTTGCGAATTGGGGTGTTACATTTCGTGGTCTGGCTTGACAAAGGCCAATAGAGCAGTCGATTGCCTTATAGTAGTGAATGAACTAAGATGGACAGATAATATATGGGCTAGTAGAACAATTGGCTGCCTAGTAGTAGTTTGGAGGTACAAAGATTAGCAAAGTCGCATTGCATGTAGTGCAGATACCATCCGAGTATCTTGATTACCGTCCAACCAAGTATACTACAACAGGCTAGCTATAGGATAGATGGGTACGCGAGTGCATAGTAGACCTACACGAGGAAATAAGAGGATAGGTAGATAGTATGTCAGGAATTATAGACACATAATAAGGATTGAACTCCATGACTACCAATTAAGATGTAAGAACCAAATGTCAAAAGGACATGATAGTACTACATGGACCATCCGATGGATGATGAGGAGATCAGTATGACTAACAGCTTTGTAGTACGATTGATGAGTATGACAGAGTTTAGCAT
The DNA here is from genome assembly GCA_033002965.1 of Piper betle. Lineage (NCBI taxonomy): Eukaryota > Viridiplantae > Streptophyta > Magnoliopsida > Piperales > Piperaceae > Piper > Piper betle. Next base: position 87,228 of record JAURVB010002168.1, read on the forward strand.
CTACTCAGACAAATGGAAAATGACCAAAGCAACTAGACTAAGGTCAGAGATCCAAATTACTTACACGAGCATCCAAGCAGGTACCCCGACTTTAGAGATGTGTGTGGGCAGTGTTATATAGTTTCATGATGTGCATCTTTACATTGTAGGTAGCCAATATATGATCATTAACTATGTTGAGTGCTACTTGATGTTATTTTATTTAACTAACTTTCTATGTAGAGTAGTTAACTTTGGACTATTAACTAATGACCTTCGTAGGGTTTATTTAAGCCCCAAAGTCCTGAGACTGACGTTGGAGCACTTAAGATACACAACTATATTTGGTTGCAACTGTGTGTGTGTGTTAAAGTAATGTGGATGGAGGAGCTTACAGCTCATACCTCAGACAATCCACGTTAAGACTAGGTGTTAGGGTATGATACCCTAACACTTGAAGAATGTCTCTTTGCTTTAATTTCCGTTGCGAGGTATGTGGAACAAGTAGTATTTACATTACTACAAGTTTTGCATCATTATTAAGAATAAGAATACCTAACTTCAAGCTTGTAACTAATTATAAGAATTGGATCATGCATCCACATTTCTTTAAACTCAACGTCTTAATTGTAGCAGGGGTGCACGTCTTTTATAGTTCAGAGTAATCATCTGTATTATGTAAAGTCACCCTCTTAGTTGTCGGGGTTGTGCTACCTCTCTCGCGACTCAGAGTACTCATGCTAGGAACTTCCCTTAGAATTAAGAACATTCTTATATAATATGATTTCAGCATGCATTGTATGAAAAAAGTAAGGTATCCATCTTATTCAAACTTATTTTATTTGATCTTGACTTTTAGTCGATCCTCTAATATTCTTCAAACTAGCTTAATTTGTATTTTAAAAATATAATTTGTTGAACTTTTCACCAAAAAGAGGGGAAATTTTGATATTACCAAGTGATAGGAAAATTATGTATTATTACTATAAAAAAGGAAATTTGTTTACTATGATAATAAGAGTACCCTCTATATATATATATATATATATATATATATATATATATATATATATATATATATATATATATATTAGAACGGCTCTGAGTCGGCTGCCAAAAGGCCAACGGTGGCCAGTCATAGCCATCCCTGGTGGTTTCGACTAGTGTGCTGCTTGGCAATAAAAAAATTCTCCCTTTTCCGGTAAAAAGTCTAATTTTTATATAATTTCATTAGACTTTTCTAATCCGTAATCGTCAATTTAAATAAAGAGCCCTAAACTCACTTTTTGGTTGATGGCCCCACTCTACACGAGTAACGCCGCACGTGCCTCACCTTCCTTCCTTTTCTCCCCCAACCTCTCCCTCCCTCGACTCCAGAAACTGTGTAGAGCAATTGGCAATGGCGACGCTTGAGCCCGCCTTTCCCGCAAAACCCTAGCCCTCACCCGATCCCTCTCCACCCCAATCCCCTTACACCGCCACCTCTCCTCCGAGGCGGTGGTTCAGCAGTCGTCCTTCTCGTCGCCGCCGCCGCCGCCGCCCACCACCGGTGATCGGGTGAAGTGGGACTACAGGGGGCAGAGGCAGATCATCCCCCTGGGCCAGTGGTTGCCCAAGATTGCGGTCGATGCGTACGTCGCGCCGAATGTGGTGCTGGCCGGCCAGGTCGCGGTCTGCGACGGCGCCTCCGTCTGGAGCGGCTCCGTCCTCCGCGGCGACCTCAACAAGATCACAGTTGGGTTCTGCTCCAATGTCCAGGAGCGGTGCGTTCTGCACGCCGCCTGGTCGTCCCCCACAGGTTTGATATTGAGGATTTCTTGATTATACCTTCTGAATATTTATGATTTGTGGTAGAGAAGAGTTAGGAATTGGGATCAATGCAATCTTCTTTTGTATTTTTTAGTGTTATCCATTAGATTCTTACGTTATTCGGAAATGTAATCAGAATTGATATGGTTCTCTTTTTACTAGCTTAGAGATGCTCTCAACCATATCCATATTAAAGTCTTGATCTAGTTGGTGCAAGTAATAAGTGATAAGTAGAGCAAAAAAATTTGAGGTAAACCATATAAATGCTAAATTTTGGACTCTGACCTTGTGTTATATGTATTGGGTTAATCTCAGTGACTTGTAGGATAATAGGAAAACTTTATTATTTGAGTTAGCTTTTAGATTAAGAGCAACCCGGAAAACCTATTGTAAGTCTTTTTGGGGGCCCATAGGGCCCAACAATAGTATCAGAGTCACGTTGGTTTTAGTGTTGTCTCGCTTTGCCTCATGGTATGTCAACCAACCCCAATTGCCGAATTAGAATCTCCTTGAACTTCACTATAACATGTGGACTTAGTATCTGGCAATGAGGGGGAAATGATTCGGGCGGTATGATGTGTGAAGGGAGAATTATTGGGGATTAGCTCTGGGCGTAGGTAGGTCAAATTTGTGGGGGTTAATCCAAAATGGGCTACACGAGCCCTAAGTAGTTTACCGGATAAATTGAATAAATTAGTATTATGGATATGACAACTAGAGATGAACTTAGTATTATGCATATGACAGCAATAGATGGCCCAATGCTAAATAAACAAATAGAATCCTATATTGGTTCTTTGCTTGAGGGAGTAGCGCTAACTAGCTTCCCAAAAGTTTCTTTTTGTTTTAGAAGAAAAGCTTATTCCAAAACTTATGCGTGACATTCAAGTGGCTATTAAGAAGAGGAAGAAATAGTCAAGGCGGTTTGATTTCTAGCCCCATTCCACGGGAAGGGAGAGGATCAAAACATGCCATTGAAAGTTTCTATTGAGACAAAAATGGGCTGTCAAGATCGTTATTCCTATCTTATTGACCGTTGCTTGTACCTTATTTCAGCATATATCATGGTCAATTCCTCAGCAAAAGGGGGTGGCGATTCTTCCACAAAAGAATTGGATAAGTGAGATGTCATCAACTTCAAGGAAAGGGTAGAAGAATGGGATCTTCCCTTCAAACCATACTTGAGAGTTTCCTAACTCATACAGCTCGCTGTGTAGTCTTTTGGTTTTCGTAGAGGTCTAGAGAAAGCTAGCTTAAGGAACCTTATTCCTTAAGCTAGCTTTTGGATTAAGAGAGGCCCGTGAAATCTATTGCAAGTCGCTTTTGGGCCCAACAATATGGCTTCTTGGCTTCTTCAATATATTGAGAGTTAATTTTCTTACATGCCTAATTCAAGGAACTAGTGACTGAGTCTTAATATGAAATGGAAGTAGGTTTATTCTGAGGGTCTTATCTTGATCACAATAAATTTGGAGACAAAAACATGCAAAATGTTTTTTTTGAGAAGTTTGATTGCTTGTAATTTTATGAGATTTCGTATTGTTTGCGTAAGATCCCCTAAATAATTAGTTGTGTATATCCAATACCTACTGGCGTAAGATTTAGTATATTAGTGGGGATATGTATATAGATTTTCAACTTTGGTTTATTAATATTTTTGAAAAAATAACTACGTCCATTAGTTTGTATATGGTTTAGGTCGTTACAAATGGTACAAGAGCTAACTTAGGACCGTATATGTTATCGTAAAAACCCCGAAATATGTTAGTGTAAAACTCTAAAAATAATTAGGTTATTTTATTTAATGTTTTGTAAATCTTAGAATGAGTCTGAAATATTATTTAATTATATTCTTATCTTCTAAATCTTGCTTAGTTAATTCTTATTAAAAAAACTAAGAATAATAATAGTAAAATAATAAAAAATAAAATAATAATAAAATAAATAAATAAATTATTAATCCTTTTGGATCAATTAATAGGGTATAATCGGTGTGGCTAGCCATTTTCATTATAAGGTAGTGGAGTTTTTGTGGAGATTTGGTTGACTAGGTCGTGTGGGAGGATATGGACCGTTGGATCTTAGAGGATGTGGGGAGATTTAAGGGAGTTATGTACTTAGTACGTTAAAACCCTTATAGGTGAGTCTTCACATTTTTCACCTTCGCTACCTCTTCTTTTGGCGCCAACCCCCTCTACTCCTCTATTCATCTACCTTCCCTCTTGTTTGATATCATTTTTTCCCTCTCTCCTTGTTTTTTCCGCCCCCTCTTCATACATGCATCTCTTTGTTTTTTTTTAATTTCTTTTGATTATGAAGGTCCGTTTGATTTCTTCTTATTCAATGTGCCTGTTCATCATGTGGGTGAATGATTTCTTATTGTTGCACATTGTTGCATGAATTTTTAAGTGGGAAGCTATACTTATTTTTTCTTTTGACGCTCTGTTTTTATTTTATTTTTCTTCTTCTTATTGTTTTGTGAATTAACTAAATCATCGTGCTTAGTGTTTATTTGCAATATTATTAATTTCTCTGTTTGTATTAATTAATATTAATATTATTACTATTTTGTATTGTGATACATATTATTGGCGTTAATTTATGATTCATGTTGTCTATAAATTAATATTGGTATTATATTAAATATTGATTACATGTTCGGTAATTCCATTTCATTTATTACACTTATGTTTGATAAATTGATAATATCTAATTATAATGTAATTATTATTACTTACTCTCATTTAACTTGTTGAACTCTAAATCTTCATGCATGATAAAAATTAAAAATAAAATTAACAAACTAGTTTTTCTTCGTGTATGAATAGTGGGGTCATGTATATTATATGCAGACTACATATGAGAGAAAATACCTAAGTTGGTAATGACATTATAGTATTTGTTAGTTCTTTTTGGATTAAACTGATTTAGGTTTGCTATTAATTAACCATTTAATATTTCTCTTCTTGATTTTAAGCTATATAGATCAGTATTAACATTATAAATTAAGACAAGAGGTTTATTTGGTAATAATATAGTAATTGATTATATATAATGTCTCATACAGTGTGCAATTTAAATCAATTATTGTGATATTAGTTGCTCTATTATATTATATATATAGTACAACCATTATATAAGTATGAAACTTTTAAAATGTTATTAAATAAATAAGGCATTAGTTTTGTGTCTTATTAATTTATTAACTTATAGCTATTTTTTGCTATGGGAATGGTAAATTAATTATAATATATGCATAAATTATTGACAAGTACTTAGGGCAAATTAATAAATATGATTATATTTATTTTTAGCTGTCATTGTGTGGCTTACAATTCTAATTATTTTAAATGGTTGATGAGGCATAAACTATATTATTAATTTATGAGTTAGAATATGGATAGCTTACTTGTTAGTATATTTTAATCATTTGAGCAATTATCAATTGTTTACCCGTTTTAATACTTTGTTCACTATTATATATGATTAATTATTAATTTATGGGTTGATAAATATTGACATCTTTATGAGTCCAAATAGTTGTTGGCATGTTTTGATTTATGATTAATAATATGGTGTGACCATATAAATTTAGCTAAATTTAGCTGGTGTCATTGTTCACTTATAAGTAATTAACCAAATGATTAACTAATTATTTTGGGATATACTTTATTGTTGTTTTTATGTACTTAATTGCGTGCCGCATATCATATCATTTTATGCATTAAAAAGAATTATACATGTTAATGTATAAACTATTTGTGACTCCTAGATTAGGATTCTCATTGCGATTATGTTACCTCATCATACTTCCAAGTCTGTATAACTACTTCAAATATTGTATATTCCTTTTTAGCAACCCTGGTCGACTTGAGTTTAGATTCGATCATTATGCACCGAGCACACTGAGGTCAAGGAATTGACTCAATCCAATATGGGGCCGCACCGGGAACAAAGAATTGCCTCCACAGGTGTGAGCATGGATAGATGGGTTAGAGTCGGGATAGTTGAAGGACTCTGTTATTAAATTGTTCATTTTTCTTACTTTAGTTATTATATCTCTGGTCTGTTTGCATGGCAATGTGATTTCAATTCGTTTCATTAATCTCAGTTGATTTCGATCATTGGTTATCTTATATTTTATTTCATGGCATAACTTAGAATTTGAATTTTAATTGATTCTTTATGAATAAATTTAATTGACATTTTGCCAAAAAGTAATTTACGTCATGAGTTTATTTACAATGTTGATAAATTAATAAAAAAATAATTTAAGAGGCTTAGTTTTATATTGTAATACATGGCTTGTGGCTCGGAACTAGGGCTGCTAATTGAGCGAGCCAGCTTATGAGCATTTAGCATTCGGCTCGGTTTTACTCGACTCGAAACTCGACATTTAAATATTCGAGTTCAAACTCGACTCGAATTCTAATCCTTCGAGTCGAGTTTGAACAAGGTAGTGTTCGACTCGACTGGACTCGGTTATAACTCGAACTCGACTCGAAATCGGCTTGTAGTTCGACTCGAACTCGACTCGATAAAATAATATAATAATATAGTTTATATATATATTATATATATATATATATATTATATATATATACTAATAAGTTTAATTGTAACTAGTTATATTTATTTATATATAATATATTAGTTGAGATGGTAGGTATTGAAGTTATAGGCTTGAAGTTGTAGGTTCAAGTCATGTTGACTACATTTTTATAAGTGAGATATTTTTTACTTTTAATCGAGCCAGTTTCAAGTTCACAAACTAGCTGGGTTCGAGCTTATTAAAATTGAACAGTTTAATTTTATTCGAGTTCTAGTCGAGTTCGAACGCATAAAAGATATTCGAGTCGAGTTCGAGCATGTATGTTTAAAACTCGTTCGATCTCGAGTCGAGTTCGAACAAACTTCAAGCTATTCGAACCGAGTTCGAACACAAATTGAACTCGGCTCGCTCACTCATTTAGTAGCTCTACTCAGAACAGATGGGTTGTTATAGTTAGAGTCATTAACCAATTATAGAAATTTTGGGGATGAAATTTCTTAGAGGTAGGTGGAATATAAGATTCTCATAATAGTTAGTAATAGTTAGTCTCATATTTAATACCTATTATAATAAGATCCATTATCTTAGTTAGGCTGTGTCATAGATCTTCAACCTTGGTTAACCACTTTTAAAAAAACTTTGACCCATCAATTTTTCCTTGGGCAAGGTTGTTACATAGTCGATATACTAAAAGTCATAGTCGATATACTAAAAGTTTATATATATGCATATTAGATACATTAGTATGTGATATAATAATAATGCTTTAAACTTATGAGATAGTTAATGAGTGACAATTTTAAATTGCTTACTATTGTGAATACCTGTCCAGTTCATCTACTATATATCAATAATTTTTTTTCATTGCCAATACCTTACTGTTCTTGTTCTATTTGTTTTGTTCAAGTAATTAATTTGATTTTGATTACTGCCTCAAATAAACTCAGCCAATAGTGCTTGCCCTATTATTTTCCGATTCAGATTGTAGGATCAAACAGGTACGATGTGTACTTGTCAAGGTAATAATATTGAGGTGATATTGCATGTGGTTTTAGTCAGAGACAAATGATATGCAGCTTTTCATTTTTTAGGAAATATAGAAGCGATTGCATGTGCCACAAGTTGTCTTCAATGAAGTTTTGGACATTGTTGTACTTGGTACTTCTTATGGGAAGCATACTTAGGTTATCAGTCACAAATGGAAGATTGCTAATAATGCATGTCAATACATTTTTCCTCATCTCATCAGTCTTGTTGAATGAGGCTTGACTGTTGATATGGCCAGATAAACTGTAGGGAAGGGATCCATAATCCTGATGCGAATCATCTGGTATATCAATTGGCTAATGATGACAATTAGCCTAGCTGGATAAATCCAAGTTTGACTTCGCTGGTGCTGAATTTGCCTCAACTCCTAAGATGATTAATAATGTCTATTTTTAAAGAAATGTCGTGCAAAATGTAGTACTTTGTCTAAGGTATTATATCATTGTGTCATTTGTAACTAATAATTAGTTGAGCCAGATTCTGTCTGCCAGATACGATTGAGTTGAACTAACTAGATCTGTCACCTGCTTGAGCTTGGCTGATGGCTCTGAAGTGAGGCTCATCAAGATTGACCCAAGTTAGTTTTGTTCTGTTTTGCTACTGCCTAATGAAATGTAGTTAAGATTTACTGCCTAATGAAATGTCGTCAAGATTGAGGCAAATAGGTTCTGCTCAGTTTTACTGCTGCTCTGAAAGAGACCAACTATTAGACATTTCTTTTCATAATTTGTTTTCTAGTCTATCATTAACTGTTTCACGTCAGGAACAAAAAATTATAGGGATTGATTGTGGTTTTCACAATGTGTTGTGGTTCATGTGGCTTTATTCTCATGCTTGTGAGACATTTATTCACTGTTAATTGCATCTGGTTTTTAATATTCTTTGTTGCTGGTAAGTTCTACTTACTTTTCCTACACAAAATGTTATTTTTTATTTAAAATCTTACATGCATTTGATTTATGTAGAAGATCAAACTCTTTGGATGGGAGATATAGCTTCCCTAATGGGAGGGTTCTGGTTTAATAATACGTCTGGCCTTTCCTGTGGGAGGGGGAGCAGTTTTGACTAAAGTTTAAAGCAATAAGTTGAAGAAAAAAAGATGATTCTTACATCATGCCTTTCCTTATTCAGATATGACTTAGTTTTGTAGCACCCATTCTGAAAAAAACATGGTTATTTTGGTGAAATTTCAACTGAAAAATTAGTTTCTGTTAATCATGACAGGTCTTCTTGCGGAGACATCTATTGAGAGGTTTGTGACCATAGGAGCTTATTGTCTGCTAAGATCTTGTACCATTGAACCTGAGTGTATCATTGGACAGCACACTATCTTGATGGAGGGCTCACTAGTCGAGACCCACTCTATTCTAGAAGCTGGATCTGTTCTTCCTCCAGGTCGGCGAATTCCATCGGGTGAACTTTGGGCTGGAAACCCGGCAAGGTTTGTTCGAAGTCTAACTCATGAGGAGATCGTAGAGATTCCAAAACTAGCTGTTGCCATTAATGATTTGAGCAAGAGCCACTTTTCAGAGTTTCTTCCTTACTCCACAGTATATTTGGAGGTAGAGAAACTAAAGAAATCTCTTGGAATATCTCTTTGAGGAACTGTTTTCTGCACTCAAATGTTACTTGGTGGTTTCTCTCATATCAAATAAAGAACGCCCGAGTTTTGTATTTGTATGTTTCCTCTGAGTTCTTTGTGTAAGAAATAAGATGAATTTATTTATTTGTTATGAGGGGCGACCACGTTTCTTGTGGTACATTCGCCCAGGAACCTCAAAAGGGCATAATTTGGTGATTTATCTTTCCCCATTTCTACTTCAGGAATTATCTTGTTACTAATTGTTGGCTTACCCAGACTGTTTCCTTAGATATTAGACTGGTGATGAAGAAATTCTATGTAATGTTATATCAGTTTTCCTTAATTTGCAAGTCATGGGAAATATATTTCATAGATCGCTTAATCTGGCATTCTTCTGCGTTTGACAGAGTTCAGAGCTTTGAGCTTTGCATGGCCTTCAATTAAGCTTCGTGTGGCCTGAAATATGACCATTACTAGAGAAAGAACAAAACCATTACGAAAGAAGATTATAGAACCAGTAGCAGCGAACCTCTCAACCTCTTGAATTATTTTCAGAGCAAAAGCTGCCATCTACATTAATATAACTAGCTAAAGACCCACACAACATGCACGGAGTACATTTTGAAGCTTATTAATAATACAATATATATTAATAATATATTAAATTAATTCTAAAATTTTTATTAATTATTATTTTAAATAAAAATAATGAATATTTTTTTACCTTTAACAAAATATTTGTTTTTACAATACAATAGCTGTATATAATTATTAATCATAATTTTCAATTTATGCTAAAAATAAGTAATAATCTTAATTGAGTATGTGTTGATAATTAACAAATAATAATTTGAGTAAAATTTTAATATCAAATGGATTTATTATTTTTAATATTTCTAATTCAAATAAAATAATACTATGATTTTTCATAATAATAAATAATGATATATAAATAAATCAAAATCTAAAATTATGTAAAATCATGCATGGTGAAATTGGGAAATTCATAAAGATTTTTATGGATCATTTTTCAATATCACGGATGAGAACCTATGATTAGCATTTCTTAATTATAAATCAATAAATAAATAATTTGAAATATGAAATTATGTAAAGATCCTAAATTAAGTATATATGTTATTGAGTAACAAACTTTAATTTGAGTAATATGATTATAAATGCATTATAACTTACCAATTTTTTTATAATTATCAATTTCGTTAGAATTATACCAACATTTTCTTAATTATAAATAATAATAATAATTCTAAATTAAGTATGTATTAATCGGCTTTAAAATTAGGGAGTTGATAGTCGGAAGACTGAACATTAGAAAGATCATTTTGTTTCTAAGAGTGACTTGCACCTCCCCCAAGACGAAGTGAGGAAGCATAATAAATAAAAAGTTGTCTTACAAATCTCACCGTTGAAAAATCGGTCGATTCTACTTGAAATCAGTCGATTTAAATCAGAATAAAGGGTGTCCGATTCAAAAAATTAGGTAAATTAGTCTTTGTATAAATCGGTTCATGAATAGGCCGATTTGAGCCAATACCGCCTGATTGGAACCAGTTTTGGAATCGGCCAATTTAAGCTGATTTCGAACACCAATAATGGACAAGGCAGGGGAGAGTGGGACGGCAACGACGAGTGGCGAGGGTGGTTGCGAAGGCAGCCTCGATATGATTTGATATTCGACTTAAAGTTGACTCAAAGTCAAATGAGATTGGCCTCGGCTTGTGCACGCTCGACTTAAAACACCATGATGCTTGATATAACAACAATTTTAATTAAAAATGTACATGACTTTTTTAATAATTGTGTTGATTTGTGATGTCTTATTTTAAAATTAAATTTTAGTATAAATTATACAAACAAAGATCATTCGTAAATACAATCAAGTTAGCTCAAGCTTGGCTACGAATTGAATCATGACTCGATTTCAATCAATATTAAATAATCGTCTGCGTAATCAATTATTTGTCCATATCATAATTTAAGAATCTAATATTTTTTAAAAAGAACTAATAATATTAAAACTCTTATTGCCTAATTTTCATGCACCACAATTTAAATTTCGCCACCATTCAACAAAATTAATCATAACAGAGAAAAGATAACTATTAATTGGCTCAGCTCGAACTTGAAGCCTAACAAACTAATTTTGAGCTAGGCAGAACTTGGCTTGTCCCGCTGAAAGTACAACCCTAAAACAAAGCTGCACAATTTCCCCTAGAGAGTAATAGAATTCAGCTGCCCCAAATGATTTAAGTCACATCAGATTTCATCTGCTAAAACCATAAACTTGAAGACAAAATATCTACAATTTACTTTGAACTTAAAAAGATCCAAACATTGTTTTATCAGCTGCATACCATTGCTTAATTGAAAATTCGATGATCTCTTGCTTTAGTCGGCAAAGATCAGGCCTCTTGAAACATCATTCGCTTTTACATAATTAACCTCCTTGATCCTTCCAGGCTGGCCAAAAAACAAGCAAGCAATAGGATGGTCAACATAAATATGCTTAATAGAGAAATGCAAACACTTAGAAAGAACATTATAAAGTCTAAACCAACTTCGACAAGGAATTAAACTTATAGGTTCAAAAATGATACACAGATTAAGTCAAAATGAACTCGAGAAGCTTTTTATTCATGTTATAATCTGTTACCTGTTTCAATCCATTCAGGTTGGCCAAAAATAAGGCAAGCCATGGGAAGGTGGACTATAAACAGGCTCAGTTTGTTCACCTGCAATGTCGAAGGTCAAGTCGCAGGGCACAACACCTTCTCCAGCAGACACCAAATTGGTATTCTCCAACTGGTTCTCCCTCTCTGTAGAAGGGAGACTGCTGGTCGACACGCAATTGGAAACTTGTGAACAAGACTTTCCGACACACAAATCGCTGCCACTACCCGAACTAGTAAAGCATTTAGGGTGATTCAAATGGTGAGCCATAGAAATTGTTTCAGCCTTCACCGCATGCACTGCGTTGATGTCCAAACTAGGGTTTGACAATGACAGAAGAGAATGAGCACGGTTCGAGTCTGAAGATGTGATTCTGTTGGGATGAGGCTGATAGCTACTGCTTAGTCTTTGGTTGCCGGAGTAGAGTGGGAAGAGAGTTTGTTGTTCAAGATAATTAATGGATGGCTGGTGCTGAGAAGAAGAGGTTCCCGGCCAGACAGCATTCTGCCTATTTCCTGTCCATGTCTGCGGTCTCAATGAGAATCCACTGCCTACCAAAAATCAGAAGCATAAATCAAATTGAATTTCTTGTTACATAATAAGCAGATAGTTCCAATTCAAAATTATTCAGGCCGATTAAGATATCATACACAACTCAGACAACTTATGTTATATCCTAATTTCTTTAATGTTTCATTTCACTAGCTCAGACAGATAATAGACCATGTTGATCATCTTAAGCAATAGAAGCAACTTAAATGTGCTCACCTGGATAGTGGCCATTGAGAAATGAGGCCGAATTAACAGACTTGGCATCAGGCTGAACTTTCCTCCTGCGTCTGTTGTGTCCATGCAGACGCTTTCTGCAGCTTCGCTTTAACTCATCAAACTCCTTTAACAAATGAAATCTGCAAGAAAGTGCCCCCAATCAACAGTCAACTTATAACAGTAACCAATAATTAGTATTCTATCAGCACAAAAAATATATCAACAAATCCATTGTTAGATAAACTATGGGAGTTGAATACTTTTCATGATCCTAACCTACGAGTAGCCAAACATAACTAATATAATGGTCCATACTATCACAGATTTAAGCCATGTTTTAGACAAACACAAATTCTGTTTCTGTCATGCCTCAAAATATTATGTTGTGTTACGGTTTCTTGATGAAGCAAACACTGGCATGCCCAAAATCCCATACGATTTATTTAAAGACAGGTTATGACATTCAAATCTACTACTACTTCTTCCACCTGATACCGGAAAGGTGCC